>NDXB01004352.1:0-14005 GCA_002631895.1 Agapornis roseicollis | reverse complement strand
ATGACTTCTTTGCCTCAGTTTTCAACGGGAAAGGCTCTGACTTCACCACCCAAGCCTTGGAAGGCAGACGCAGGGACTTTGAGAATGAAGACCTTGGGCCCACTGTGGAAGAGGATCTGGATCGAGACCATCTTAAGAACCTGAACAAGCACAAGTCCATGGGACCTGATGGAATCCATCTGCGGGTCCTGAAGAAGCTGTCAAGTGAAGTTGCTAAGCCACTGTCCATCATATTTGAGAGATCATGGCAATCAGGTGAAGTTCCCGAAGACTGGAAAAGGGGAAATATAACCCCCATTTTCAAGAAGGGGAAAATGGATGACCCGGGGAATTACAGACCAGTCAGTCTCACCTCTGTGCCTGGCAAAATCTTGGAGCAGATTCTCCTGGAAGGCATGCTAAGGCACATGAAAAACAACGAGGTGCTTGGTGGCAGCCAGCATGGCTTCACTAGGGGGAAATCCTGCCTGACCAATTGGGTGGCCTTCTACAATGGGGCTACGGAACTGATGGACAGGGGTAGAGCAGTTGACGTCATCTACCTGGACTTGTGCAAACCGTTCGACACTGTCCCACACGACATCCTTGTCTCTAAATTGGAGAGACATCAATTTGATAGGTGGAGTGCTCGGATAAAGAGCTGGCTGGATGGCTGCATGCAAAGAGTTGTGGTCAATGGCTCAGTGTCCAGCTGGAGGCTGGTGATGAGTGGTGTCCCTCAGGGATCGGTGTTGGGACCAGTCCTGTTCAACATCTTTGTCACTGACATGGACAGTGGGATTGAGTGCACCCTCAAGCAAGTTTGCCAATGACACCAAGCTGTGTGGTTCGGTGGATACGCTGGAGGGAAGGAATGCCATCCAGAGGGACCTTGACACGCTTGTGAGCCTGTGGGCTGATGCAGTTTAACCATGCCAAGTGCAAGGTCCTACAGCTGGGTTGGAGCAATCCCAGGCACAGCTCCAGGTTGGGCAAAGAGGAGATTCAGAGCAGCCCTGCAGATCAAGGACTCGGGGGTGCTGGTTGATGAGAATATGAACATGAGCCGGCTGCAGTGTGCACTCGCAGCCCAGAAAGCCAACCGTATCCTGGGCTGCATCAAAAGTAAACAAGCCAATCAAGAAACAACCAAGAGACAAACCCTACTTGGGAATTCAGTTCTGGTCTTGCAGTACTCTGTTTTCTCAAAGACGCAGTACTCAACTTGGAATTTGGTGCAGAATCAGGGCTTACATCTGCAACAGGGTTAGTCAGCAAATTCACACATTTCCCACAGAAATGCTGAGGCTTCCTTCTTCCTCTGACACAACTGAAGTTGTAAGGTTGCAGACGATACACAGCCAGGTAACCTGCCATCTGTGAAGCCTGGTGAGCCCGTGGACAGGTTCATGGTAGATTGAACAAGCCCAGCTCTCTCAGACTGTTTCCATAGGAGAGGTGCTCCAGCTCTCTGATTATCTTTGTGGCCCTCCTCTGGAATTGTTTGAACAGGTCCACATCCCTCTTGTGTTGGGACCACAGAGCTGGACACAGTACTCCAGGTGGTGGTTTCACAAGAACAGAGTAGATGGGGAGAATCCTCTCCCTTGACCTGTTGTTAATAGTTCTTTTGATGCAGCATATGGTTGGATTTCTGAGATGCAAGCACACACTACCAGTTCATGTAGAGCTTTATCTGGAGAGGGCATGTAGTGAGAGGACAAGGGATATAGGTTTCAAATTGAAAGAGGATAATTTTCGATTAGATATTAGAAGAAATTCTTCACTGTGAGGGTGGTGGGTCACTAGTACAGGTTGCCCAGAGAAGCTGTGGCTGCCCTATTCCTGGAAGTGTTCAAGGCCAGGCTGAATGGGGTTTTGAGGAACCTGGTCTAGTGGATGATGTCCCTGCCAATGTCACGGGGGATGGAACTAGCTGATCTTTAATGTTCTTCCCAACCCGGACCTTCCTATGATTCTATAAAAGGAGCGTGACCAGCAGGTCGAAGGAGGTGATCCTGCCCCTCTGCTCTCGTGAGACCTCACCTGGAGTATTGTGTGCAGTTCTGGTGTTCTCAACATAAAAAGGACATGGAGCTGTTGGAAAAAGTCCAGAGGAGGCCACGAGGATGAGCAAGGGACTGGAGCATCTCCCTTACGAATATAGGCTGTTCAGCCTGGAGAAGAGAAGGCTGCATGGAGACCTCCTAGCAGCCTTCCAGTACCTGAAGGGGGCCTATAGGGATGCTGCGGAGGGACTGTTCATTAGGGACTGTAGTGACAGGACAAGGAGTATTCAAACTTANACGAATATAGGCTGTTCAGCCTGGAGAAGAGAAGGCTGCATGGAGACCTCCTAGCAGCCTTCCAGTACCTGAAGGGGGCCTATAGGGATGCTGCGGAGGGACTGTTCATTAGGGACTGTAGTGACAGGACAAGGAGTAACGGGTTCAAACTTAAACAGGAAAGGTTTAGATTGGCTATAAGGAAGAAATTCTTTCCTGTTAGGGTGGTGAGGCACTGGAATGGGTTTCCCCCGGAGGTTGTGAATGCTCCATCCCTGGCAGTGTTCAAGGCCAGGTTGGACAGAGCTTTGGATGATATGGTTTAATGCGAGGTGTCCCTGCTTATGTCAGGGGGGCCGGAACTAGATGATCTTAAGGTCCTTTCCAGCCCTAACCATTCTATGATTCTAATTGTCTGTAATTACCAGTAGTTGATGACCATTGATAAAATTTAAGGAGCCTTGCTCATTGGATGGATTGTATTATACAGGCAAGACAACAGCTTACGCAAAAGGAAATGAAGTATTTGATACCACAAAGCCACTTAAAACTAAGATGAAAGCTTTATGAGTTTGAGAGTTGTGGTTGTGGTACATGTACTAAATAAATATTCTGCTTCTGTAGACATGTGATCCAGCTGAATAGATCAGCTTAGACTCTTAGCCAAAATTATCTATTTAATCAAATTTAGAATCAAATAGCAGCCAATTTCTTACATGAATAGTCTTTCCCTGAGAATATATGGGTTTGTTTGGGGTTTTTAATATGGTAGCTTGTTGCATTCCGTGTGGTCTCTGACTGGGTCTCCACCAGCTGCAGGGACTCAAGCCTTCACTTTTCATGACAGAAAATTCCCCTAAATTTGAAGCCTCAATTCTCATGCTCCTAGAGCACTCTGACTATATAAAAGGTCTCGGAGTTGTCACTTAGGAGCTATGGCAACCACTTGAAGACAATGACCCAAAGCAGCTTTTCAAACATCGACATTTTTATCTTCCATTTCTTTTAATCTGAATTTCTACTGAAACAAAATGTTAAAAGATCAAAAAGGCTCTAAGTAGGGCAGATGATATTTAACTTAATTTCTTTAATCACAAGGTTTTCAAAAATGTGTCCATTTCAAAAGAAAGAATTCCACTGCAAATACTTGAAAAATAAGAGGCATTACATAGAACGTTTTCAGTTTCTGTCTTAGAGTCGTAATATTTAATTTCCATATTTGATTTATTTTATTCTGTCCATTTTACTTTATCCCATAATGTTGTTATAATGAATTAATTTTACACTTAGGGCAACCCACCTCCCTGTTAGGCTGATTTACCCTTCTGGCCACACTGCCAGTGCTCCAGAGAACTGCTGAAACTGTGGAGTCAGCACATTCGAGCCACCACAACACCAACCTGCTCCCTAAAACAGTGCAGCCACAAAAATACAGCACTGCCCCTGAGCCAGGCTAGGTGAAACATGGTGTTCACACTATTGTAACAGCTACCTATCTGCAGCAAGTGAGACAATCACTGGCCTCGGCACTTCAGTGCTTGCAGTACATAACAGGCAGATATTTCCCTTGGGGTAAAGAAAGCTCAAAACTGTGATAGGATTAGATGGACCTTAACTGTCTACTGACCCCTGCAGGCACTTCAGTCCAGTCCTGAGAGCCTCAAAAAATACAGAGTGAATGTCTTGCTCACACATTCTCTGCCTAGTGCTACCTACTGCATTTAAGGCATCTGTGTTTTCAGACTTAAAGCTCCTCTGGTGCTTAAAGCTCAATCCTTGAGCATGCCTGCTCAGTGCTTAGCAGATCGGAGCTACCTCAAACCTGTGCTTCCACCAGGATTTACAGACCCCAGCATTTGTCCATCCGTGTGTCTCAAATGCTTCTGCCATTTGCAGGCAGTGCTACCAGGACCACCTGAGGATAAATCAGCCCGTGCTGGTTAGGGACATGAGAGAAGTTGAGTACAGCCAGGGCAAAGGATGATCACACAAGCACTCCATTGGGAAGCCACCACCCTGTTTTTAGGACCAGGACAGGACAGATTAGCCTGAGCTTCCTCCTCCTGCACCAAGTGGACAGTGACAGTCAGGTGATACACCACCACAAAAGAGTAACTGGATTTCATGTTGGCCAAGAAGGAATTTTCCTAATGAGCACTGATTAAGAGAGGCTGGAAAGGTTCTGCTGCCTCCCTTCCAACATACAGAGAACAAGCCTTATGGGGAATGGCTGAGGGAACTGGGGATGATAAGTCTGGAGAAAAGGAGGCTGAGGGGACACCCAAGATGCTCCAGCCACTTAGTCATCTTCACAGCCCTTCAGTGGACTATCTCCAGTACATCCATGTCTCTCTTGTTCTGGGAAGCCCAGAACTGGACCCAGCACTCCAGGTATATCTCACCACTGCTGTGTAGAGGAGAAGGATCACCTTCATTGATCTACTGGCAACAAGTTGCCTAATGATGCCAGGGCTTCATTCACCTTCTTTGCCACAAGGATATGTTGCTGGCTGATGTTCAACTTGGTGTCCCCAGGTCCCTAGGTCCTTTACTGCAAACCTGCTTTCCAGCCAGTGTGTATTAATACCTGAGGTTATTCCTCCCCAGGGGCAAGACTTGGCCTTTCCCTTTCCTGCATTTCATGAGATTCCTGTCAGCTTATTTGTCCAACGTGTTGAGGTCCCTCTGAATGGCCGTGCAACCATATGGTGTGTCAAATACTACTCCCAGTTTTGTAGTGCCTCCCAACTGGTTACACTTGGATACAAATGCCCCCTTCTTGAAAGTAGTTCCAGTTTTATCAGTCAAACACCTACAAGCACTGCAAAATCTCTGGGTAGAATATCAGTATTTACCTGTCTTTTAGCAGAAAGGCATGAGTTTTGCCTAAGGGCACTTTTTCCTATAAGGTTCAACATTAAAAGGTGCAGTGCTGCTATCAAACCTGTGTCAACAGATTTAATAAAAGATATCATCTCTCCCTAAAACACCACATCTCTTATTAAACCAAAATGGTCGCTACTAGTGCTACTGCTATTGCTACTATAAAAGTTGAATCTTCTTATTTGGTCTTTAAGAGTAGGTTTTATGGATTCTTCACTGGTAGTTAAAAACCTCTGCTTCTTACCTCTGCATACTTGAATAGATTGCCTCATATATTCTGTTAAACTACTATTAATCACATTTATTACCTGAAGATTTAAGCCTTCATCTAAGAGATCCATATAGAAAGTAAGGAGGTATGCACTATTGGAGGGGAACATTGCTGAGCTGTCTGCTTCTTCCATTAATCAAGGCACCAAAGAGAAGATTTTCATCCATACAGCTACACCAGTTCTCACCAGGAAACAAACTCCCTTTAACGTCTGAAAACCATTTCTTATTTAACAATGCCAGACAATTAACTAATCAGAGAAGCATATGTCTATGGAGAATGAGAGAAATATATGCCTGTGAAGATTGTTCAGTCCCAGACACAAGTGTGACAATGGGTTTTTTCCCTCTAATTAGTATTGAAGCTAATTTCCTCCTTAACTCTATCTTACTGCTCATTTGAATTTCTCAGAAACATTTGTTTTGACTCCAAGAAAAACTGCATTTCAAATATTTGCACCTCTGCTGATGTTCAGATTAGATCTCCTCTCAGAGCAAAGCGTTCCCCAGGACAGCTCTGCTTAGCAGGATGCAGGGCTTGTTATTTGTGTGAATCAATCCAGACCATTTCAGGGTCACTTTTAGCAAAGGAGAGCCTGCCTGTTAAGACCAGATAAGAGTGAGGTCATTGATTTATTTCTTTCCTCATTATCTGGCAAGGTTTCAGTTGAAGCCTAAACTCATTATCTCTGTGGAAATACAAACATAAGTTGGTCCCTTGAAGCAAGTTAATTTAGTTTGAAAACAGTTAGGGAGTTACCTTCTGAATTCAATTAGCTAATAACTTCTGATAGGTAAAGGTCACAGAAGATCAAAGTACCGTGCTGGTTGAAGTTAAATGCAATTCCAGGTAATACCAGAGACTACATTCCCCCACCCTACTGCAGCTCCAGCCCACCATCTACAAATTCTCCATCAATAAGAGAGACAAATTTATGCCAGAAGGAACACCTTTGGGGCTGAGAACAGCAGCAGTTCCTTTGAGCCATGGCTCCTTCAGAGTCTTTCCTTTGTACTGGGAGGAAATCAGCAGGGGAAGTCCTTACTCCTACCAACCACATCGAATAAAGCCCCTCTACTCACCTACGTTAATCAGAATAATGTATACATTAAAATCCAAATCCCTCTCTGCAGCAAATTTGGGGCTAAATGCAGGATTCATTTTCTATTCCCAGGTGTAGAGACGTTTCTTACAAGGAGAGACCTAGGAGAGACTGTGCTTCTACAGAAGATACGACACTTCTGGATCACCCTAATGGGCCACCAGCCACAGAGGCTGTTGCAGGCTGGGATGGAAAAACATTCCCTGTTTAAAGGCCAAGTTAGAAAATAACACTATGACAGAAACACTGACAAGGTTGATCACAGTGTAGTAACTGTTGGTATCACTGTAATGGAGGGGAAGTAAATGGTGCAAGGGTGGTACACTGTAATTGTTCTCTCAAGGAAACGCTGGGCTCTGAGCTACCCTGGGCAGTCACGAGCTACAAGCAGCTCCCTCTTCAAGAAACAATTTTTCATGTTACGATGTGAAAGCACGTTTCTTGCCAGTATTACCCCAGGTCATTACCTGGATTGCAATTCTCGTGTTTTTCCAAACTGATTTCCACCTTAACTTGATTTTGAGCACCTGATTAAATTTACACTCCCTGAAGAAACATTCAATTTAACTCCAGCTCGACATTATCCTTGTACCAAGACACAATTCTCGTGGTTGCACTTTTAGCTATAGAGTAATTTTGCCGCTGCTTTAGAGTGTCATTCTCTAAGCAATGACGATATATTGGCTTGTTCCTTCACTCCCATGTTATACTCAAGCTCAGAAAGCAGAACAACAAAGTGTACAATGCAAAAGGTGAAGCAGTAGCTCTTCAGAGAACTACAAAACACTGAATTACAGGATGAGGAAAGCCACTTATCATGCATTACTCAAAACCTTTACCAAACTTTACCTTTCCCAAATTATTCTTTTCATTCTACCAAGAGGAACCACATACCACAGGATAATGTGCAAGGTGCAGCACCAGTATTCATTTTAATTCTTCATCCCACAAGGAATAGAATTCAATACCCAAAAGCATGGCTATCTCTTTGATTCATTACAGTAGTCCTCAGGGCTCTCACCTCTTCACATGGCTGGATCAATTTGCCCCTCTGGATACTTTTTCTTCCAAGACTCCAAATGGACATACAGGCAAGGTTTAAACTGTTTATGTAGAAGTCAAGCCTCAGGACCCTGTGGGTCTCTGGGGTGTTTTATGTGCCTTTATCCCAGACCAATCCCTCACAAAAACATTATGCAGAAGAATTATACTAGATCAGATAGAGGGTCCACATAGTTCAGTATTCCACCACTGACAGGAGCCAGCAGCGCATACCAGTAGCAGCAATTATAAAAAGGGGTAACCATGTAGGCACTTTCCCACTCTTTTCTGCTTGCATCCAGCAGCCTGCCACACAGGCAGCTCCTCAGGCAAGAATGTCATCTTGCTGCATAATAGCCCCTGATGGATTTGTTTTCCTATTAATTCATCTGATCAGTTTTGAGTCTGTCTAGCCTCTTGATACCCAGCAGATACTGTGAGACTGGTTCCTGTTTAATCACACACTGCAAGGACCAAGTTGTTTGCTGTTGTTAGCTTAAGCCACTACCGGTAATTCCACCTGATGTCCCTTGTTCTTGTTCTGAGAGAAACGCAAATAATCATTTGCTACTTATTTTCTCCATGCCACTCATGATTTTAAACATCGCTATCGCATGCCTTTCTACCTCTTTTTTCCTGTCTAAAGAGTCTATTTAATCAATCTCAATTCAGAAACCATTCTCTATTTCTGAAAACACTTGTCAGGTTTCTCTGCCCCTTTTGAGCTCTGCTATACCTTTTCTTAGACAAGGAGATCACAACAGTGCTCAGTAATCAAGAGGTGAATGCACAGCAAAATGATTATTTTGTTTTCTGTGTCTTCCCTAGCAATTTCTGACCATCTATTTGCTTTCTTGAGCATTTCTCTGCCCTCAGCCAGCATTTCTTAGGATTACTGACAGCCACTCTGAACTGTCAGCCCCAAATAGTAAGACATAGTTTGAAGCTCATCTTCACCATCACACAGTCAAGTTTATTTTTTCCCTTGTGCATTATTTTGTGCTCATTGACATTGAATGCTGGCTGCCACTTTACTGCAATTCCTCTTGGAATCATTAGATTCTTCCACATTTTTGAAAGTGGCAGTTTTCCCTCTCCTGGATAACTCAGTTAAAGAAATATCCAGCACATCACTATTTAGCACATTTTCCATACTACTTATGAATATGACATACATCACAGGCCTTAATGCAGATCCCTGTGGGATTCCACTTGTTATCTCCCGCTGAAATGCCTGACCTTCTGTTCCTACCTCTTGTATTAGTTCTTGGAAGGACCTTTCCTTTCATCCTGCTACAGTTTTGCTTCTTTAGGATCTTCTGACTGAGGATTTTATCAAAAGCTTGTGGAAAATCTGAGCACACCATGCCAACCCAATCACCCTAATCCACATACATGTCAGCACTTCAGACGAACAGCAGCAGATTTCTTTCAGACATGATTTTTCTCAACAAAAGCCACATTGACATATTTCCAAAGTCCTTGTTAACGACTGGTGTCAAATAGCCATTTGCCCTTTCTGTGGCCCTTTAGTACAGTGGATTTGGGAGGGGAAGGGGGGCGGCTGTTTGGAGGCAGGTGCTCCTGCTCTGCTACTGAAAGCTGCTTGAATCAGAATACACTGTGGTTGCAATGACCAAAATATGACCTCCAGCCATAACCATACAAATGAGATCCCGCTTGCTCTTCTGAATGATACCAAGCACCATTTCTTCTCCAGGGGGTTTCCCTGTTTAGTGGTTTCAGTAAGCAGTTAGTCACACTACTCATAATGTAGTCTCCCTCACCATCATAGAATCATAGAATAGCTAGTGTTGGAAAGGACCTTAAGATCATCTAGTTCCCACCCCCCTGCCATAAGCAGGGACACCTCACACTAAACCGCGTCACCCAAAGCATCACCCAACCTGGCCTTGAAAATCATGATGTCCTCCCCACTAAAACTCCAATTGTTTTCCTTCTGCTGCTCTGTTCTGTGGATTGCTTCCATTCCTCTAATGCCCTAAACACCCCCTTCAGAATAACCCCTCAGCAACCAGACCTCTCCTGCAGCCAGGCTGCACTTCCCTTGCTAAGTCAGGCCCTTCCAGAGCTCACCTGCAGGGCCAGGGATCTGTATTAGGAGGGGCAAGGCTTCTGTTTTTCTCCCTCGCCTTCACCCATCCCTGATGATCATCGCCTGATGCAGCTGTCTTTTGAGAAGTATTAACAAAAGCCCAATTAACAACTCATATGGGTTGCCCATTGATGGAAATTTTGAACCCACAGAAATATCCTGGCCCTTCCCTTTACAATTCTAGGTTAATCATCTTAGTGTTATGGCTACTCATCTAAAGCCTGAGACATTAACTAGATCAGTGCCAGTGACAGAGTTCTTCTAATAGCATCCAGCTATTTGTCAACATCTGGTAGTTATTCCAAATTGTTGTGGTTATTCCAAATTGTTGTGGTTATTCCAAATAAAATTTAATTATATGAACATACTTGATTCTTCCTAATTTTACTTATTTTTATGTTAAAGGACTTATTCTTATCACTCAATGCCTTGAAAAAATACATAAATGTGCAAGTTTCAGTGGCAACTTAGTTTTCATCACAAGTTCTTAGAGCTTTATACATACAATCAGTAAAAAATCCACCAGGATCTTAGGCACTGCTTTGCATGTATGAGGTGCTATCTGTAAAAGAATTCAATCAGAAAATTCATTACAAAATGTGAGAAATGGCCCAGAGCCTCCAGTCTAGTGTATACAGAAATTTATGAAGTGGTGTAAAGGGAGAATAGTTTCCAGAGGGCATTGGACAGATTAGATAGATAGCAAAGATAAAGACTTCCAGACAAGAAAACAGACCACACCAATGCCCCAAAATATGCCATTATAATTCAAGATATCATTGCTCTGGTTAACAAGTAGATGTGTATCCACTCATGTGAAGCTAGACTGGGGATTAAAAATGTTCCTGTCTCTGAAAACAGGTATTATGAAGTATGTTAATATTAATGAAATATTCTCCTCTGAGGAGGTAAAACCTTCCAGTGGAAGAAAAACAATTAACTTGAACTTTCTCACCAATACATTTATGTGTCTGCATATGTACATGCACCTAAAGATGACCACATGAGCTCATGGAGCATTGTTAAAACATGCTTTGAGCTTCACAGTATTTTTAAAATCAAAAGGAGAAACAGGTAGGGTGGCACTCCTTTCCTGTTGTGAAACAGCCTTAAACAGTTCATTTCAGATGAAAAGAGCCCTGACCCTGCACCATCTCCCAGTAGCAGCCGCCTGCTGGGGAAAGGAGGGTGGAAGAAGCTGCTGGCTTTTCCCTTAGCCAGCTCATGACAGGACAAGTCTGCAGGCACTACAGAGGCAAAGCAGCTGCATTCTGCCCTTACAGCCACCTTGCCTAAAATCTGAGACTGAATCTGACCCATGGAAAAAGGAGGAGATTCCACCAGGCTCTTTGACCTTCAGCTGCCTAAAGCCTGGGCATTGCAATATTTGCATATTTTCCCAAAGCTTCTCCTTTGAAAGTCTCAAAATTACATGAAAACTCATCTTTCATTTGAAACAAGCAGGAGGTTTAGACCTCCATGGAAGCCCAGATGTGAACCATACATGTACATGAGGAACCAAGCAGGTCCAAAGACCTCCAAGTCCATTACCATTACTGCTTCCTATGTCTAACCTTTTTAACATCTGGATTTCTCAACACTGCACAAAAGCTCCAGGCACGAGGCTCACCATTTCCTTTCTTCCAGGCTTGGGGCTGTTATGCGCCACTGGGGGTGAGGAAGGGGAGGCAGTTTTGGTCCAGTGACTCCCTCACTGGTCTGCCAAGAAGCAGATCACTGCTGCCCATCAAAGCTTGCACTCTTCTGTTGTGGGAGCACTGCTGCCACTGACAGCAGACTTCACACCAGAGGTGTTCAGGCTAACAGTAAAATCTTTTCAGCTTTCCAAAAACAGCCAGCCCTTGAAGCTACAGAGCAGGCAGGCCCCTGTTTTCTTTTGAGTGGGTGCAGAAGGGTTTAACAGATTTACTGACCATGCTATATGTTCTGTCATCTGGAGCCTTCTGACTGCTCTTTGTTTGCAGTTTTTCTGGGAAAAAAACCATTGGTGAGGAAGGACATACCCTGGGTTGCTGGTGACAATCTTTTCCCTCCCTCCCACAATAGCAACCCCTCAGTGGCTCTCCTGCCGTTACGAGAAGCACACAGGAGCACTGAGATGGGAACATCGATATGCTGAAGCATGAAGCAGCATGGGATTATAATGAGCTACTGACCCTTAACAAATAATTTGGTAAGCCTCAACAGCAGATCCCTGTGGTGACCTATTCAAACATGCCCAGGCACCAGGCACAGCGAGCAGGTGATTTGCAAGGCATATTGCTGCTGTCTGGGGACAAACCGAGCAAAAAGCCTGTGGCACAGCCAAGCCTGTTCAGTGTCAATGCCAACAGCCAGCTGTTTCTGGCTGTATCCACGGGTTTCCAGTAACTAAACTGACCTTATGGATAATAAGTATGAAATCACAGAAGAGGTGATGTCAGGCATTTTTAACAAGACGATTTTAAAGTTAACTCTTCCTTGCTAGGCAGTATGAGGCTCCAGTCTATGGGTAACGTGGCTGCAGACTCACGAGGATGAAAAGCATGATGTCAGCCCTCTGTGAAATGGCATCGAGTGTTGCAAACGACCTTGAAGTCTGCGTTCCTGCAGGATGATCAAGAGATACAGAATCTGACATTTCCCTTTTTTCTTAAGTGCTGCTTGTTTCGTTTCCATTAAAAATACCATCTGGCAGGAATCTTATCTCAGAAATCAACACCCGGGTCTAAGAGAGGAACTCTGCCCCATGAACTATTCTGTGTTATCAGCTTTCTTAACTGGCAACTTCAGCTTACTCAGCCAACTTTTCCTAACAGCTATTTCAAAGCGTAGGCCTGAGGAATAATTCTGTGTAACAGCTAGCTGTGCAGCAGGTCAACACGTTATTTTATCTCAGCAATACTTAACATCTTTAAAAGCTTGTAAAGTTTTAAAATCTTTTTCAAATCAGGAGGAATTACTTACTGGCACCTCATGTACCATGCCCATGGGGAACTGCTACTTCATTTTCAGATTACCCAATGGTATGAACCAACCCACTCCCTTTTTTATCACTTTAGACTCCCTGCTGAAGAAAATAGTCACAATATTTTGGGTTTCACTCTGGTATTATAAGTACATACAAGAAAATCAGCTACACCCAGCTGTAGCAAGTTGCAGCTGGATTAGTATCTTCTAAACGTTTTCCTCCATATTTTGATTCTCTAGTGGTGAACGAGATAGTAGGGTATAAACATTTGCACATAGGCAGTATACTTTAAGTATGTTACTTTGAATGCATCTCGCATCTCAAAATCCCTACGTTTTTATTAGGAGTTTGTAAACTTGCAAACTTTTCTAAGTTTCTAGGAATGATGGCTTTCTCAAGAAAAAGTAAGCACACAATAACACATAAAACTCCCATCTATAAGCAATGGGGGGTTTTCCTTTAATTATGAGAAAACAACAGCACCCAATTTCAAGTTTAGATGGGGTAGGTCAACTATTGGCTCTTGCACAGAGGCATGCTTCCAAGGCACCTTGGAAAGTTGAAAATCCAAAACAGTTGTGACTCAAACAGAAATTATGTTAGTATTGACCTAAACTAGCATACAGTCCACTACCAACACAATTTGTATGCTAAATTATACTGTAGGAGCTAACTGAGCTAAATGGTCTGGGGAACACCAATATTAGATCTATTCCATTTCCAGTGACTAAAAAATTATGCTTTGCAAGGAAACCCCTAGGTCCTTTCATTAGACCAAGCAGAGAAGCTGAAATAGTTGAATCTCTGAAATGTATACAAAATTGAATTGGAATGAATGAGGCTCTTACCAAATAAATTGGTAAAGTCTACATTTATTTACAGCAATTCTAAAAGGAACATGGAGATTTTAAAAGCAGCAGAGAGGAATGAGGGCCAGTGCACTCCTGTCAGCTTAATTACAGTAGAGGAGGTTTCTTTCTGGAATGCTATTTAAACTCCCAGAAAACTGTGTGTAGCTAGCAAAAAAGGAAGCAGAAACAGAAGTCCAATATTGATTTCAGTACTCCACAGTGACCAGGCTAAAACTTCCTGTTACAAACTTCCACCGCTTTCACAACAACTTTTATGGCTGCTTTTTAATTACGCTGTCCTCCTTCTTAAGAGACTACTCTAGTATCCCCAGCATCTTCACTCTCAGAGACATAAGAGAGAAAACGTCTTACTGAAAAGTTATACAAGGTTGATTACCTTTATTGTTGTAACAAATTCACAGGAAATGAGGTTGTTTATGAGTATTGAATATAGATTTCAGTTTATATTTCTAACACCAGTGAACCTTGTACGTAAGGGGGGGGGG
>NDXB01004349.1:0-28570 GCA_002631895.1 Agapornis roseicollis | reverse complement strand
AATGGCTCAGTGTCCAGCTGGAGGCCAGTGACGAGTGGTATCCCTCAGGGATCAGTGTTGGGAACAGTCTTGTTCAACATCTTTTTCGCTGCCATGGACAGTGGGATTGAGTGCACCCTCAGCAAGTTTGCTGATGACACCAAGCTGTGTGGTTCGGTGGATACGCTTGAGGGAAGGAATGCCATCCAGAGGGACCTTGACACGCTTGTGAGGTGGGCTGATGCCAACCTCATGAAGTTTAACCATGCCAAGTGCAAGGTCCTACACCTGGGTTGGAGCAATCCCAGGCACAGCTACAGGTTGGGCAAAGAGGAGATTCAGAGCAGCCCTGTGGAGAAGGACTTGGGGGTGGTGGTCAATGAGAAAATGAACATGAGCCAACTGCAGTGTGCGCTTGCAGCCCAGAAAGCAACTGTATCCTGGGCTGCATCCAAAGGAGCGTGACCAGCAGGTCCAAGGAGGTGATCCTGCCCCTCTGCTCCGCTCTCGTGAGACCTGACCTGGAGCATTGTGTGCAGTTCTGGTGTCCTCAACATAAAAAAGACATGGAGCTGTTGGAACAAGTCCAGAGGAGGGCCATGGGGATGATCAGGGAACTGGAGCATCTCCCATATGAAGACAGGCTGGGAAATTTGGGCTGTTCAGCCTGGGGAAGAGAAAGCTGCATGGAGACCTCAGAGCAGCCTTCCAGTATCTGAAGGGGAGGGACTATTCACTAGGGACTGTAGTGACAGGACAAGGGGTAAAGGGTTCAAACTTAAACAGGGGAAGTTTAGATTGGATATAAGGAAGAAATTCTTTCCTGTTAGGGTGGTGAGATGCTGGAATGGGTTGCCCAGGGAGGTTGTGAGTGCTCCATCCCTGGCAGTGTTCAAGGCCAGGTTGGATGAAGCCTTGAGTGACATGGTTTAGTGTGAGGTGTCCCTGCTTATGGCCAGGGGTTGGAACTAGATGATCTTAAGGCCCTTTCCAACCCTAACTATTATATGAGTCTATGATAATTTTGGTGAAACGGTTGCCTGAAATGCAGTAAAATGCTCATTAGGAAATTTGGCCTATTTCTACCCTTGAGAACATTTGTTAATCTTTGTATTAGGATCCTCAAATCCTTTCTCATTGCCTTGTTTCTCTGCTGTCTCCATTTTGTTTTGTCACAGAGTTGATGGAGTACTTGTATGCTTGAAGCTTCTCCTCACAGTTATGGAGGTCACTAAGCAGGCTTCAAGACAGGGGAGAAACACCCCCCTCCCCCCCCATAATCCCAAAGAGAAGGCAATTCCAGCTGTTCTGCATCACTGAACCCTTCCCTTCTCTTCCCACAGATTTTCCAGGGATATCAGGTTTGCACACCCAGCGAGAGGGGTGGGCAAAGTATTACATTTACCAAAACAAATTATACAAGCTGATGAGAACAGTTTCTTGCAGCAGTAACAACCAAAGTGCAGGACAGGACATAGCAAAGCTAGGGCTCAAAATCAAGTGCTGTTATAAATGAAGCTTTGTCTGTTCATATCAACAGAGAATCTGTGCTTCAGAGGCAAGAAAATAGGGAGGCAACAGCTGTAATTCCCTAGCAGGCAGACAAATTAAAGAAGGACATACCTCTTACAGAGCTACTTAGGAAGATCTTCACTAAATACACCTTAGTTCAGTAATTGCAGCATTCTTACAGCAGTAAAGAGATTATTAAAAGGCAATGGCAATTCTGGAGAAAATGTGATTGCGGGAATGGAAATTCTCATCTAACTGTTTTGTGTTATTTAGCACCTATTTTCCAAGTCTTACACTACCAGCATTTTCAAAGAGGAGAATAACTGCTTTACTGAAGTAGTCAAGTAAACTGCTCTCAAAGAAGTTTTGGGAGACTTGCCAATTAACATGTAACATTCTGGTTTGAAGATATCCAGATAGCCTTGATTAACTACCAGTTTTTCTTGACTGGTGTTTAGTTTGCACAAGAGGCTCAACACTTACTGTAAACCCAAAGTTTTTATGTGTAGACTTAAGACTCCCAAACTTCAGACTGATGTGTCTGCCAATGTACAAGAGCAGGTATACAGCTGAGGAGGTAACGACACATAATGCACCTCACAGCTTTAACACAGTCTTGGAAACAACAAAATTTACATTTGTGTTCAGAAATGAAATTAAATTCAGCAATAGTAGATCAGTTGGATGTGTTATAACTCCATTTATTATTAATTTGTAGGATTAGGATGGTATATTGAGACAGTCTATCTCTTTTTTGAGGCAGCACACTCAACTGCCACAATTTACCCTTTTAAAATCTCATCACATTGTGGTCACTGTTCTGAAGACTGCAGTGAGAGGCTCAGGTGGTAAAAAGCATGTTTCTCCTTGTCTGCTGAAGGAAGTCCACCAGCTCACAACAGTGTGGGAAGAAAGAAAGAGACCTGAAGTGATCCAAATCCTGTCTCATGACACATGCAAACTGACAGGTGTGGTTGGTTATACGTGCTAGAAACTACAGTACGCTGAGCAATTACGAACTCCCTGTTTGTCTCAGGAAAAGAGGATTGTGTAATCAGTAAATCTAACTGAGGTTTATCAATCGAGTCGGCAATGCTGCCTCTTCAGAAACCTGATAAAAATGCCAACACAAAGTCCATCAGTACGTGCTCTACTGTTTAAAGGGAGAGTTCAAAGGGGTCACCAAATGTGCTATACAGATGTACTTTACCTATAGGTACACTTCAGATTCTCAGATCTTGCCTGCTTTAAAAAGACTATAGGGAAAAAAAAAAGGGGGGGTGGGGGTGCGTAAAAAGTCCTATACAAGTCTACCTCCAATACCCTGAGCCAGCAGGTCATGCACTAACAGGAAAGATATACACCTAAGAAACTAAAGGTTGAGAACATGGCCTATTAATGGGCATGCAATCAGCACTATGCAAGCAATCCCCGATGCTGTCACACTTAAGCTGTGACCCACCTTGATGGTGTCTACATGATTCTGTCTCTTTTTACATGCAAAATTGCATTCAAGCACCTCACATGAGGTTGTGCCATGGGTTAGACTAATTTGTAGTGTGCTTTGACGTCTTTGAATGAAAAACTTGAAGTGAAAAGTACAAACCAGTTTAACCAGTTAGCCACATTCTCAACATTCTCTATAGGAGAGAGGACTGCTCTAGAAGGTGTTGAATACTCCATGTGCACGCTATGCCTTTCTCTTCTGCCAATGAACCTGGTACAAAGGCACTTGTGAGCCTTTCTCTTAAAGGGAAACCATAACTAATGGCATCTGCCACATGAGCTGATAAGAATTCACTGAATTACAAACCAGTTTCAGATACACTTAACTCCTACACCAGTGCCTCCTCAGGTTCAGTTGGTCTCCAGTCTGACACTAGACTTCAAAACAGGAAGGTTGTTAGGGTCAGCCAAGTGACAAAAGAACCAGTATCAACAAACATAATGCAACTAAACCAAGTGAACTCAGGTCATCTTGCTTACAACAGCACAGCTTTCCATCCCCAGAGAGGCTGGGATGCTAACAGGGCATGGATTCTTGTCTCAGTCAGGCTCTGAGGAGCACGACAGCAGCAATTTTTTGTCCTGTCAGGAAAAGAGGAGGAAAAGAATACTACAACTTTGAAAAGTTTTGTTTAGATACCTGAATGGTATCTAAAGGATATGAGAAATAAATGTTTACAATGGGGTCTGTGGCTAAGTGGAAGATTGAACCAACACATTTTTGTACAGTGAGCCCTGAGAAATTGGTAACTTTAAGACTCAGAGGACCTGTTTCAAGGATTATACTGCATGCTTCATAGCATTTTCCTTTCTCATGGTGTCTTTAACTCTACAATATATAAACAGATTATATATATAAATGGTCCCGTCCTATCCAAAAGAGAGTCTTAAGCAGTTTTTAATTTAAGTTTAACTGGACATGTAAAATGCAAACATTAAGTAAATCATAACCTCTGACTGGAAGAACCATGGAACTGAATTCTGAATGTGTGCAGCACTCAGTAACCCCAGAAGGCCAGCAGGCTTTAGGAAGGTCTTCACTCCAGCCTCCTGCTCAAGCAGACCAGCCTGGGGGCTAACTAATGGCATTAACAGAACAGGTAGCTCAGGCTGAAAATATCTATGGTGGGAGACAGGAAGAGGCTCCCAGTTGCCCTGTGGAGGCCACAGACAGGGCTGATCACTTTGACCATGGCCTCATCACCATGGATGTGGCTGGCAATCTCCCTCCCTGACTCACCAGTCACAGGATCCCTCTGGACTCCCAGCTTCCTAACCCACAGGGAGCAGCTGCCCCATGTTGCACTGTAACATTGAGCATTGAAGCTGGAATAAAAAGTATAGACTTCCTTAAGCCAAGCCTGTAATTCAGAATGGTGGAAGTAAAAACTACGTTCTCTCTAGAATTTAAGTACTAATAGGAAGGTTGAAAAATGACAATATAACTACAATAAGCAATCAAGTGGCTTCCCCAAACGTGCATGCAAAGGAAGCAGCAAGGTCTGTTATTTAAGCTCAAGAAAAGCTTCTAAGGGAAAGACGTGACTTCTAAAAAACTATTTTTAAAATATATTGTTAAAAATGTTATTACTTCATTGAAGGTACTTTAAATAATGTGAAGATCTTAAAGCAACTTAAGTCTGGTTCAGCATTAGACAACATATGCTGTGGTGCAGAACAGCATTAGACAACATACGCTGTGGTAAAGAACAACATTAGACAACACACACTGTGGTGCAGAACCAATGTCTACTTACGATTAACATCAGTAATTTACCCAATCTGGTGAAACAGTTGCCTGAAATGCAGTAAAATAAAATGCAGTAATAAAATGAACCTTTATTTTGCAGGCTGGTTACATTACCAGACCAGTAAAAAGCAGGGAGGTATGTTCCAGGCTTCCTGGGGCATGGTATATAGTATATTTAAAAATGACATTTATGAATTACCTAACCAAAAAAGAAAACTGACAGTATACTTTTAAGAATCATATTTCAATTACTGAACAAATATCATGTTCATAGAAAAACAGCAGCACTTCTATAACAGACAGCTTTAATGAGTCTATTTCCATAAAAATGCTTGATTTTCAGCTTCAAACCACTCCAGTGCCCCCCTTCAACTCCCTTGTTAGGCATCTTATTAAAAAGAACTATTATGAAAAATACTCACTATTTCATTCATTTGAGCTTTCTTTATTCCAGGACTATTTCCCAATATTAGCCTTACATGCTTCCCATTAAATACTCCAGGGCATCCACTGCTAATATAAAGACACAGGTACCCCCTGCCCATCCCCATTTCTAAGAACATGGATTGATTTATGGATTGTGAAATGCTGTAATATTGCTTACAAAATCTCCTACCTTCTATTGCAGTGAAAGTAAACAGTCACCTTCACAACAGAGACTATTATTTCCCACTTCCACAAGAGACGGAGGTTTTATTTCCCTACTCCCTGACTTTCAATTTAGCCATTCACAGCTATGCAAAGCTCAATACACACCACCCTCCCCTCTTACCAAAAACTACTGGATACCTACAGAGCTCCTAAGTGCAAGCAGAGCAGCCAGCCTCACACGCACCATCCCAGGTGACAAGCTTCACCACCTCTCTTGTGGGAAGGCTGCTGCACCAGGCTGCACTTTAAAGCCAAAGAGAATAAATACCAGGACTCAACCCACATAATGCTCCTTGGGTACACAACTTTGCATTTCAGTCAGTTGGGCTATATATCTTCCTCTTTCTGAGAAAAGCTCCTCTGAACCCAACCTGCTGCTCCCTCTTTTTAGGGGGAAGGAGAGAGGGAAGATCTGTTTCTGGAGAACGAGGACCTGGGACTGATTCCCAGCATATTCATGTCCCTTCATTACAGAGCAGCCATGGCACCTCTGCATGGTCCAAACACAGTCATCTTATCTGTTTTGGTGGTGCTTCTCATAACAGTAGCTAAACCGAGCCCCTTACTATTGGTTCAAACTCATTCACATCAGAATTATCTGAGTTCAAACTGCACTGAATTACGCTTTGAAGATACAGCCACAAATTCAAGCTCTTCCAGAAGAGCCCCCAGTGAACAGCCAACCAGGAATGTAACATTATGATACTTCTTAAATTCATCAGGAAAAATAAGGCAATGCTTTTTCTCAACCATTACTAGAGTCATTACCTATCATATACATACTACTCTGTTTTAAGATCCAACATTGCCACAATTCACAAGCAGTAAGGAGGGACTGAGAAAAGCAAGAACTCTGCCAGGTCTGTTCTGTTCTGGTTTGGGTTCAATTCTGGAGTGTGCAGTTGCTTTCAGAACAATGAACTACCCATCACTGCTAAAGATGTTGCTTCAGGAAAATCCACAGTGGTTTTAGTCCTTTCATCTCAGCAGGGGTCACCCTGAAAGCTGCACTGAAGAAACAAAACAAAAGCACATCTGATGTAATAAGCCTGGTTACTGAGAAGGAAAAGCCCATAAACTTGAAACAAGCTTCCAGCAACAGATTTTTGTGTGCCCTGTGGCACACAGAGCCATCAGGAATGATGACATTAAAGAAAGAGCGGAAGGTTTCAGAAAAGAGCATTTTGCTATAAAACAGTCACTTCATTTGCTTGCAAAAAAAGCAACTCTCCTCATTTATAAATTAAGATATGGAGAGGTTACTGTCCTGGTCCTCTCATAAAGACCAGGTTTTGTGCCTTACATTTTATTCCCGAGTTCCCAAATGCAATTGTGCAAATGTTTAACCTTATGCATTTAAATGAAGACAACAGCATCATCCATGTGCTTAACGACAAACATGAACAGTTTAAACTTCTGCCAAAGCATAACACGGAAACCGACCTGGAATTCAGGATGAGGGGACCATTAAGAAAACTGTCCTTGATTCCCATCTTGGACACACACAGTGACACAGCAGCAGAACAGATAAAGGAGTCTAGGACTTACACATTCTCCTCATTTCAGACTGAGTAATTTCTCAGACCTGTATGCTAACAGAGTAGTTTGTTAAGCTCTCTCAGTCCTGATCCAGACATGTGAAGGCACATCTTACACCAAACATTTGCTGAAGCTGCTTAAATTAAGTTCAATGTAAGTGGCACGAGAAGCAGGCAGCAATAGAAAAATGTATCGCAGGTTCCTTAAGCAAAATTCTTACTGGTTTTACATGATACTTGAAAAGCTGAAAACCTAATTAAGAAATGGATGCTTTATAAGCAGTATCTGTTTAATAACTGAGCTCTCTTAAAAATTGTATTAGCCTAAATTTACAACTAGAACATATGAAAATACACACTGCAGTATGTGCGTACATGCTGTTTAAGGTTATCTTCACACAAATATGACTTTCTGAGGCAATGAACAGCAATCATTTCTGGAGGAGGAGATGGGAAGAGATGTTGCCCAGCATCTGTGGGAGATGAGGCTCATGATCCACAGGATCACCTCTCTGGAGCTCCGAGAGCCTCACATCCCTTTTTTCATAGATTTCCAAATAAAGCCTAGAGTGAGGATATGTCTTTTCTAAATAATGACACCTGGTTTGAGAAGGCATTGGGGAAGGGGTGCTAAGCAAGACCCTTTCATTAGCAGTGGTTGTAAGACAAACACTGCTACACAACACAATAATGTATCAGAGCAACAATGCACAATCAGGCTTAAAATATCCAAACGGAAAACAACTTTACACTATAGATGACCTTAATATTTCTATGTAAGCCAAGATTTTGAAAATTAAACTTATAGTCATTTCAAAATACTGTTTTCCAATAAACAAGCAAAGACTTTCAACCTAAGCACAGCCAAAAACCAACTGCATTTTAATATCAATCTTTGTTCATAACCACCCAAATACCAGCGGCCCTTCTTCCCTTGTTTTACTGAAACATCAATTGTTTGCTGGGGAAAAACATATGCAAGGAAAACATTTGAATACCTATTAAGAAAAGTGCAGAACATTTCACTTTCATAGAAAAATGTGAACAAATTGGGCTATTCCTACTAAAGAGTTATTTATCAGCTAGATATCATTGTCACACCAGGTCTAAAACAATTTTACCACACTTAGAGGCTCAGGAATGCTTTTGTTTGAGCACAGAACTTTCCTAAACACATTGCAGCTCTGTTAACAGCCACTAGCTCTCAAGTGGAAGCCCTTGGAGAGGTATTACCCTGAAAGCCATTTATCTTTTACTTCACTTTGCAAACAAACACCAACAGAGAGAGCCATTAGAGAACAAGTGCTCTCTGGATGCTGAAAATCAATGGAGGAAAATTAAAAATCAACAAAGCTTTCACATACAGCCTCCTAAATGAAATGGCCTGTGATCCCGTCAATCCTTGTTAAGAGGAGAGAAAAATAAATTCTTAATCAAGGATGAGTTCTAGTGATACTTCTTGCCATATTTATACTACGTATCATACATTTCTAGCTATATTCTGTCATAAGGATATAATCTGATAATAAAGATACTCATAGTGCATAGAACAATTAAGAAATCATTTCAACACTCAAGTTCTAGTGGCAGACAAAAGGTTTAGGCTTAGAGAATGGTGATGACATGTGAATGAAGTGACACAAGTAAACAGCAGAAATTCTGTACAATAGTTTGATAAATGCCCCTTCACTTACACCTTGAAAAGTAAATCCACTTAGTTTACAATTCAGCTAGTTACTAATCTCATTAAATCAATTCATAAAGCAGCACTGGGAACAACACACTGCCTGTGATGCTCTTCCATGTTGCTCACAGCCATGGAAGAGCCAAAAAAAGAAAATTAAAACAGGATCAGGTCTCTAAGTTATCTATCTTTTTACCTGCTGCTGCAATTGTTTCTAAGTAGACATGCAAGAGTACTGCATGGCACCATGGTAAGAACTGACTGGTTAGCAAATAGTACTAGGTGGACATGTTTAATCAAGAAAGATGATAATTACTCGAGAAGACCAGAACAGCCTGAGCCTTTGAAATCAACATGGTCATGGATTTCTCCATTAATTACTGTGTCATAGTCTCAGGTATGGCGCTTTTCCAGTGAATCATCCATAGTTAAGTGTCGTGGAACCAAATTCTGTTTCCAGCCTCAGCCACCTGAATACGGGCAGAATATTGTTTCTCTTTCTCTGTGCTTCCAGAGAAGAATCAGTGTTTTGGGCACTTTACCACACACAATTTTAATCAGCACAACAGAATTACAGATCCAACCAAAACACACAACCCCTCCACACACTTAACTGCTACCTCTTTTGATTGGGTTGCTTGCAGCAGCAGCAGCAAATGAAGTCCCTCATCCTTGCCTAGCACTGGTGATGAAATTGCTCAATCTTCTAGAAACATAAGGACTTTAAAAACCATTTCACACCCCTTTCATCCTAATCTTGTACTATTTTCCACATAGTTTCAATATGCTGGGCATAAAAAGTCTTTAATGATTACCGTATTTTCTTCTTTACTACTGTGAGGTTGCCAAAAATGTGGGCATCTCTGATGTCTTCTATCACAAATTACAAACTCTAAACAATCCAAAGAGTTACATGTAATAGGTTACTTATAAAGACAGATGGCATGGCATATCTGAAAACAAACGTGACAAATTTTGGACTATGTGCATCTGCAGAATTGACTCCTCAAGATATTTGTTTGACAGTCAAGTGTTCTTCAAAATGGTAAGAATAAAAATTGACAATTTAATTTTTCCAGAATAAACTCAGGTTCCACAGGTCTCCCCTTGGGTGAATAACTCAGTAAATCTTAGGTGACAAGCTCAGTAATTTTTAATAGGTAAGAGAATAGAAGCTAAAATACAAGCTGTATTTTAACTTTCATTTTCACCTCTAAGGTTAAATGTCAAGATGGTTGGGTGAGAGAGACAGAACAGCTCAGCACATCTTTCTTTATTGTAAAGCTCAAGAAAACATGTGAGAAATCACAGTAGATTTTCTCTGATTAAAAAAGGCAAAAGTATAGTGGCATCTGCCAAAAATTTGGATGTGTTGCTTGCTCTTCCTTAGCAAGGTTCATTTGATTGCAACTTTACTCATTAGATGTTGTTCTAACACCTCTTGAGATGCACAAAGTTGATGCCTATGCTCCCCTGAAGACAAGAACATATTTTTCAAGGCTCTGGGCTGCCAGCCACACTGCAGTGAAACATATGCTGTCCTGTTACTTCAGATAATAAATGGCTTCTCTTTTGTTCAGTGATTCAGCCACACAAACAACATATTTTGTCTCCTGAGATTTTTGAAATGAGTGAGGTCTCTTCAAATAGGCATCAACTGCCTTTTGTTTACTGTGTAATATACTTCTAATGCAGAGCTAGGTTATTCCAACCAAGGTATAGTAACTGAGTTGGCTTCTATAATTGGCTGTGACTTTGCTATTCCCAACAGTAATCCTTATAGAAAACCTATAAATATTACATACTCTCCATTACATGTAATGAACAAATATTGACAGTATACTGTATTCTGAAATAGTTGGCAAGTAGCATCATTCACATGAGAGAACCCCATTTACAAGGACTTTTTTTAGATTGAGTAAACATATCCAAGGCTACAAACACATCTGGTACAATCTTGAGTACTGACATCAGACACCAGCTCAGTCCCATGAGGCATCACTCCTCCCAGTTCCTTTGTCATGAAGAACAGTTGGTCTGGATCACAGGTTCTTCATGTAGGACTAGTCTCTTATAAAGAGGATCATGACAGGATTAAAAACACCATAGCAAACATCATCACGATTTTTTGTCTTTGATATTTGGAAGCCACCTATCACCATGGTGTACTTGATTCCCTTGTCCGGATCACTAATAGCTTTATCAGTGATCCCAGGGAACTGGGATCTGAAGAAAAAAAGGCTCGGGGGGACCTTATCGCTCTCTATAACTACCTGAAATGAGGTTGTAGCAAGGTGGCTGTCTGTCTCTTCTGCCAAATAACAAGCAATAGGACAAGAAGAAAGGTCCTCAGGTTGCACCAGGAGAGGTTTAGGTTGGATATTGGGAAAAAATTCTTCATGGAAAGGATTGTCAAGTATAGGAACAGGCTTCCCAGGAAAGTGATGGAGTCACCAACCCTGGGGTATTTAAAAGATGTGAAGATGTGGCACTTAGTGACATGGTGTAGTGTCACACTTGGCAGTGCTGGCTTAATGGTTGGACTCAATGATCTTAAAGGGCTTTTCCAACCTAAATGATTTTATGATCATATAATTCTATAGTACCCCCGTGTGAATGGGATTCACACCCTGGAGCTTTAAAAAAGGGAAGAAATGAATTTATATAGAGACGCCAGTGCATTTCTTTGTCTGAAGGAAACAATACATTATGAAAGCAGAGCACCATTCTGAGATGATTCTTGACCAAAATTGCACCTGATAGGCAATTTTTCATCCAATGTGCTACTCCCCCAGCTTCCAAAGCTACAGCTGCTAGCTATGCCAGTGCAAGGCTGCCCACCAATACAGGCTGAGTTGAATGCTGGAAAAGAGCCTGCCAGGCTGATCTGAAACTGGAAGGGTGAGAAGGGAAAATGAGAACTAGAATGGAAATCAGCTCAAAAGGAAAGCTGGAATGAGAACCAGTTACATCAGGACTTTCACACAAGCAAACTGGGGAGAGAAATGCTGTTGCCAGCAGCTCACCGCTCCCAGGAAATGTCTGCTTTACCTAGAGCCATAAGGAATAAAAGCAAACAAGGTCACAGAGATGCCAGACCTCCCCAGGTTATTATTGCAGTTCTCTCTATCTGGAAAATCAATGCTCAAAACATATGAAAGGGCAGATTGCACCACTGTACATTGTTAAAGAACAGCTGTAGATGAAGCTGGAGTACCCCTGATTACCATATAATATAATACAATACAAGAGAGCTGGGCAAGCCTAAATTGGAGGTTTCCTCCTGATTTTTGTGGTTCTTCAAGAAATCAAAATAAGCTGGAAAACCAAACCCTTAGGGAAAAAGCACAATAACATCTTACTGTGCAGCCATCAACATATATTTACTGGAATAAGAAGTGGAATGAAAATTTATTATGTGTTCTTATGTTATTCTTCACCTTTCTAAGATCTACTAAAACTGGCTTTTCCTGAGATTTCTGGCAAAAGCCTCTAGCCCCTGCCACAGTAGATGTCACTGCCAGTCCACAGTCAGTGTCTCAGGGGATAATTGTGTTAGCTGAAGCTTATAAACTGACCTGCAGAGAATGCAGAGAGGAAAACTTTTGGGTTCTGCCACTACATCACTTGGTGACTTTCAAATAAATTTATTTGCTAGCATGGATGTTTAAAGAGAAAGCCTCTCATTTTTGCCTGGGTGATATTTAGCTTATGTTGTGAACATGGCTTAAATGCAGTGGCAGATGACACAGTAGTATTAAGGAGCAGTGAAGTGTCCAACCTCAGCCATTGACAAGCCACAATAATTTCTCCAGTCAAAGAGAGCAGATGAGACAGAGGCTAAAAACCCACCACAAACAAAACCTAGTGTGCTATGAAAACGTTCAAAAAAAAGATAAATAACCAGCAATTACCCAAATCATAGACTACTGAATATAGGTGAAAAGAAAAAAAAACCCAGCAGTGTCACCTGCAGACTGTGAGCTTATTGAATTTGCTTCTTAACATCATAGCTTAAAAGGGGAAGTGGATAATCCCCTATTAACAAAAAAAAAGTCCTGTGGACAGAAAAATATATAAGTAAAGCAGAATACATTTTAGCTTTGGGATAAAACATGAGCTACAAATATTACGTAAATGAAAATGATATCAGCTACCAGAGAAAGGAAATGTATAAGATCTTGGCACTTTACTGGTCATTAAAATGCCAGGACACTTTCACAAAAAATACATTTTGCTCAGAAAATGTCCAAGTGGCAAAGGCAACGTTTTCTAACACACAATTCTGACAAATTTCCCAATTGAAATATTAATTTTAATATGGAATATTTAGTATTTTTCTAAGTAAACCCAGACATGCTTTTAAAATGCTACTTTTAAGGTCACAATTTGAACAAAATCGTTCACTTAATCTCATCTCGTTTGCCTTATCTTGGCTCCATCACCTCTTTTCCAAGGGTTTTATTTTCAGCTGTAAGTCAGGATATAAATTTTTCAGAAATTTTCAGAGTATTAATAAACAGTTCTGACCTTATCCTAATCCTGCCAATATTTTGCATGGTGACTGCTTTATAGTAGTTAAGTGTTAAAAAGTGAATTCTATAAATTGTGCAGAAACATAAAGCAAGTGTTTTCTGACAGAGTACCTAAAATTAAGGTCCTAGATCTAAATTCAGCTCCATTCTTTGTTTCTGGGTATAAGTTTTTAAAGGTGAAGTTCAAATTGCCTTTAACACTAAAAGGAAAGCTTTAAAACTTCATTATCATCCCAGATTAGTTTTCAATAAAGTTATTAAGAAATTTGGCTCAGAAGTCACATCTTTAGTCTTGGAAGAGGCATTGCTAAATATTTTATCCAATTCTGTGTGTTCACCTATTTAATCTTCCAAAACAATAACTCAAAAAAGTGTAAAAAACTACTTGGTCCTTACTTAAAGCTAATTAAGTTCTTAACATTGAAAATACTTCCCAAACTGGTGTCCTTCATTCTGGACATATTAACCATTCTGTGGGTTTGTTTTCTTTTGGTTTTTTCTTAAAAATAAGCTTTCATATCTTTGACTACTGAAAATATGTATAGTATTGATAGACCTTCCACAAGGCCATAGTCTTCCTTGAACTGGTAAAAATGCATTTGATTTAGAATCATAGAATCACAGAACACCAGGTTGGAAGGGACCTCAAGGACCATCTGCTCATCTAGACAAAGCACAGCCCAGACTAGATGTCCCAGCATTGTCCAGCTGAATCCTAAAAGTGTCCAGTGTTGAGGAATTCACTGCTTCCCTATGCTTAAAACTACTTCTGAAGGTGTCTCCACATCCTCTATTTTTAGTGAAGAAAATTAGGCCTTTTTTTTTAATCTGATGTTTTCTCAAGCATATGAGTTCCACATTGCCTTTTGTGCTGCTCTTTGGCTAAATCATAATGCTTTTTTCTGACTACTCAAATTACTTTTAACATTTGCACAAACTACACTCCTGAAAAAGTTACCAGAAACAACAAGCAGTCATGCAGTAAGAATATTCTTAGAGCAATTACTCTTTAGGAAGCAAGTGTCTTCAGTCTGAAAAAGCACTGCAGGAAAAACCATGTAAGAGCTAATGAAAGCTTTCTTTTAATTTTTAGGAAGATGAAGTCATAGAATCACAGACTGATTTGGGTTAGAAAGGACCTTAAAATCATCTAGTTCCAAGCCCCCTGCCATGGGCAGGAATGCCTCACTCTAGACCATGTCACCCAAGGTTCTGTCCAACCTGGCCTTGAGTACTTGTTGAGTGGCAAAAGTGTAATTTTTTTTGCTTCAAGCTGAGAGGCTGACTCAGACATCTGGCATATTATTAAATTTCCCTCATTTCTTTCCCAGGCAAGTTATTTACATTTTCTATTTCCACATCTGTGGAAGAAATCTTACAACCTCTTTAGGCTTCCCAAAGCTATTAACAGGAGACACCAAATCATCTCTGTTCATCCAAAATTTTTAGATCTTATGGCAGAGTATAACTCACAACTGATTTTAATATGGTCTTACAATATACCAAGCCATAGTAGAATGGAACACTACTCTCCTGAAAGGCATTGGATTCCAGAAAGGACAGTTTTACAGACTTTGCTTAAGTCAAGTGAGAAGTTATGACTGGTCCTTGCAATAATACACAGCATGAGAGAGTTTCAGAGGAGCCTTAGGCTTTCACAATCCCAAAGCCCAGCAGAAACTCTGTATCCCCAAGCTCTGTGTAGCCAAGATGTAAAGGCCCAGATCTCCTGCTCCTGTGTTATAGCACCTAGCAGAACAGAAAAGCATTTTTCAAACCATCAGCTGCCGCAAGTAAAGAACCATTGCCTTGGCTAGAGCCCACAGGAAGAACAAAGGGTGAGATGTTATTATTCTCATGGACCAACTAGAACATTTACTCAAACTAATATATGCCCACCTGCACTGGATCACAACCTGTAAAAGCAATTCAACACAGTAAATCCTAGAAAGTGATACAATGAGTAAAAAAAAATAGTTCACAGGTATGGCTGAGTGAAACAAACAGGACATATATTAGCGCTAAAAGAGAACGACTCCACTGCATTTAATATCTTAGGCTGACACAAGATGTTTGCTTATTCCCAGGGATCCCAGTCTGATTCTTGTAGTCATAGTTACCCCGAAAGCACAGCTTTTAATGAAACTAGCAGCTGTCCGCTTTTGGCACCAAGCTTTACAAGATAAACATTCCACAATCCCTCCTTGCTACCTGAAGCACTCCCCTTGCCAGAGCTTTCCACCGGATCTCCTTGCATAGACTTAGTGCCTTCTAGCAAAGAACAAGAGCATTTTAAAGTCAAATCTGAAAGCCATTTCAATGTCCAGAGTGATAATATTGTTTAGAGGACAGAATAAGCTTGTAAACCTTCAAGTTGTAGATCCAGCAATTGCAGCAGAAATCAATCCTCTTATATTTTGAGCAAGTAGCTTAAATTCCTCATTTATAGAATCATAGAATGGTTTGGGTTGGAAAGGACCTTAAGATCATCCATAGGCAGGGACACCTCACGCTAGACCATGTTACCCAAGGCTCTGTCCAACCTGGCCCTGAAGATTGCCAGGGATGGAACATGTGATTTACCACTTCCTTGATAGGGAACCTGTTGCCAACCCATTCCAGTGCCTCACCACCCTCACAGCAAAGAACTTCCTTACATCCAACCTAAACTTCTCCTGTTTAAGTTTTAATCCATTAACCCTTGTCCTATCAAATGTGGGTGTTGTGGTTTAAACCCAGGACAGTGGGAATAGAAGGCAGACTGTCAAATTGTGTCATGTGCTTCTGCATAAGGCAAAGGATATTACAAGGTGCAAGGCAATGGGAAGTTAGGCTTCAGGGAGGGTCAGGCTTGAACAAGATCATAGAAATTGAAGTTAGGACTCCTGGCTAACAGCTCCCTGATGGAATCATCCAACTACTGCTGTTGAAGGGTTTAATTTTATGAGTTCTACTTGGGGATGTGTCAGCAGATTTATTATTATCTTAAAGAAACTTGTGATGTTTTAATAGAAACATAGACCACTAGCTATGTTTTTCTGAATAATATTTTCCTTTAGCATTTATAACTATGGAAGAAAAAGGTTTAATTTGGTCCAGGATCTACTTGTGTGGTGTAGAAAGGAGTAATGCTCAGAAATGGAAGAAAGAAAAGCAGGAAAACAAGAAAGAGTTGGAAAGAAATTAAAAGACAGAAGGACAGGAAGAGGTGGTGAAATGTTGCAAAAAATCATGAAAAAGAGGAGGAAGAGAGAAATACCAGCTGCACACAGAACAAACAAGTCTGCAGAAGATGCTTCCTCAAAAAAACAAATCAGGAGTTATGAAGAATCCACCATTCCTTGGACAGCAATCTTCTGCTATGATGGGACTACAGCAACCTAGTGTGTTACTCCCACAGATGGAAAAATCTGTTTCTAGCACAAGTCTGAAAGAGGCCGCCATAAAGGAGATTTGGAGATGGCTTAATTACAAGAGATTTCAGTTTCTAGGAGTAAGAACGTTTCTCTGCCTGACAGAACCACATGGTGTGGGGGAAAAAAAATAAAGATCCCGTTCTATGTCAGCATAAATTTTTGATGACTATATTCAAGTATGGGTACAGGCTGCACAAGGTTGTGATCAAGAAGTATTTGTCACACAGGTCCTGCCTTTTCAGTAGAAGTTTGCTGCTGCAGCATGCTGAGACTATTGAGAATAGAGCCCCAATTTCAGCATTAGAGACATGTAAGCATCAATTCATTCCTTCTAGTAAATGCCACAGAGAGACTGGAATAAACAAAGTCACTGGAATACTTAACTTTCACAGTAGTTTAGGAGTCCTGTGCAAGTATTTGTGCCATGACAGCAAGCCTGCAGCAACGGAGCGGCTTAAGCAGCAGTTTTACTCCTGCCAGTGTAGAGGGGCAGTAGTCACGGGGATTCTCAGTGGGGTGAGCACAACATCAGCCCTGCGAAATGGCCATGGTAGCAATTTAAACCTTGCTCATTTCCACTGTGCTTCCATGCTAACCCTGGTGAAAAAAATCCTGCTTCATCTCTGCTCCTGAGAGAGCCAGAGGAGTTTGTGTGGTCAGTACAAGTGGAGGGAAGTCGAACAGCTGCAGTGAAGAGGAGCAGAATTTGACATATCAGTAGACTGGAAAATGCTAGCGGAGCATGAAGCATGAAAGCTGGGATTCGTGCTGCCATTTCATCATTGGAGAAATGAGGAGGAAACACATAGGTCTCCAGAAGATGCAGAAAATTCATCAGTAAGCATGATGAATATGTTTCAAACTCATTACACCATTATTTTTGGGTGGCCTGGGGAATATGCCTACTGTACACTACCCTTGCAGACCTCCTAAATGGTATTATTCATCTCTTTTCAAAAACTATTTTAAGTTTTCATATGACATCCTTAATATTTTCGTATCTGTTAGCTGTTGTTGTGGTTAGTTAAGATGAAAGAGTTCTGTTTCCTCCTTCTGTAACACGGGAACCTTGTATATGCCTCAGGCATGTTGTGATGTTCAGTAAATAAATAAGACAGTAGTAATCTCAACACACAGGATAATTGCAATAGCAGGTAGAAATAACCTAAATTAATTACAGATAAAAATCATCTTTGCCAATTTAGCAAAAACCTGACTCTGTTATATAGACTTAGCTGTTCCCATTTCATCCTAGCATACTGGGCAAACAATTAAATACTTATTAAATACTGTAAGGTCCTTATTGTTAATCCCTTTTATAATTTCCTCTTTGCAACTAGCTTCTCTCTTTTCTCCTCTTTCCTTTCGCAAAGATTCAGCGACACTAATATAACTGCCTTTTCCTTTCTGGTTTTATCTGTCACAGATTTCATGCAACCCTGAATCAGTAACTTTCTACTCACTCTTCATATAGACATCTTCCCATTTGGAAACTATCCTATATATTATAATTTGCCTCCATTTTATATTTAATTCTACAAGAATCTTCCAGGATGATATTGTCATGGGAATGCACAGCATTAAAATACATGTGCATGGACTTCACAGTCCTGGGGTAATGGTTGGACTTGATGATCATAAAGGTGTTTTTCAACCTAGTTGATTGTATGATTCTATGATCTTCATAGCTATTAATTAGAAGACAGTTGTAGCTCTAGCTAGGACACAAGAAAATCTCTGCCATGCGGGAGAAAAGCCGAAGTCTCACTCAGATCTAGACATGCCACAGACAGTTATGCTGATCAGTTATTTTGGGGGATGTGTGCACGTGTGTCCCAGTTGTTATCTCAAGCAGAGAAGGAATTAAAAAGTACTTTCAGGTCAGTGAGCCCACAGGAAGGCTGGACAAGTTAAACATGAACTTGCCTAGTGCCCTGCGCTGTAAACCCACCACCACTCCCTTAGATTTTTCTCTGGTGTCTGCCTGAGATTTAAGTTTGGGCCTAAGAATCTACATTTTAAAACAAAGAGCTTTGAAATGACAGCTTGGTCTAAATTTTGAAAAATTTTCCTTGTTTGAAGACATACCAAATAAAAATTCCAGATATAAAACCCCTCTAGGTGTGGAACATTATCCTTTCCTGTTTACGGCTCCTCTCTGACCACCCACCCACTCACCAGCACACATCGCCTCAGGTGCTGAGGGTAGCTTCAGATCTGCTTTCTACTGTATGATCTTGATTGACTGCTCCTATTTCTCCAAGCAATGACCCCTGCTCATCATAATAGGAAATAAAACCTTGCTGAAAATACAATGCTTGGATTCCTTCTCTTCCCAGAATTACTGGGAGGGAAATAGATGTCTCTCAAGTGCAGAATTACATGCACAATGGTCTCTTAACACTTGCTCATAGATCTTTTACATTTTCACATAAATCTTTTTTATGTTGTACTCCCACCAACTACTCTTTTTATATTTGGCTTCACTACAGTAAACTTAATTTAACATTACAGCTTTTTGGTAGTTGTTGGTCTGCTTTTATGATTAATGAGTTTTAGACAGGAAATTCATAAAAACAGAACAAAAGAATCTATAATAAGTATGCAGTAAAGACAGGACTATTTTTCCTTAGAATAATTGTATGCCTGAGCACAAAAGAATGTGAAAGTTGCACATTAGGCTACAAAATCACAGTGTAAGGTCAATCTCAAAAAACTTAAACTGAGATCTCTATGTTAAGTATCAAATATATTATAGGATAGAATAATAACACAGAATGTCTGTTCAAGTGTGCACCCATTTAGCCCACACACCCTCTACCTTGACAGGTAATTATCCTACATACTATGGCAAACCTACACACTAGCCGTGGCAGTATACTGTTTGCTTATATTGCTACCCAGGTTTGTGGGTCTGGGATTTTTGTGTTGGTTTTCATTTTTCTCTTTTTAAGTGAAGCGCAACCTTTGACCACAGTCTACTCCAGGTGCTAACTATTAAAAATGCATAGGTCAAAGGAAGCAGAACTGAAACAAAAAGGTTTAGGGGCAGCTTCAAACTATATCCTTCAATGCTTTGGCAGACATGTATGCAAAAAGTATTCAAAGACAACGATGTGTCTAATCCACAAGAGCTGGAGATTCCTCTCTAGCTCCATACCCAGAAGACCAGGATGGAGAAATGCAAAGAAAGGGCCTGCAAAATTTTAATGGAAAACAAGCCAAACCTTACCCCATATTGTATAGAGAACTCTTCTCTCCAACTAGACAGAAAAATGCATTCATAGTCTATTGGTTAAGAGAGAGTTACTGCTTAAACAAAGCAGTAACACTGCTACTGCCTTTGAGTTATTACAAGGAATTAGAATATGAAAACCGCATAAAAGTTATACTTTTAAATGCAGCCTTGTTTATAAACAAACTGAAAAAGCTCCAGTTTCTCAAACATAGCAGGACTTACTCAAACATGGAAGGCTCCCACTCCTAGCCTCCATATAACCAGTAAATAGCTGAAACACTGTTCTAATAGCCAGACTCATAGTGATTGTTCCATCCATGTTTTTAATTTTTAAGTGTTCCACTCTGTTTCTGAAACTTTTTCCATATATACATGTTCACATCCCATCAAATAACACCCATCAAATCTTCCTTTTGTATGGCTTGTTTTCAGTGGTGCTACATGAACCTCTGCAGTAGATGCTGACTTCTAGCTAACAGCTCAGTGAAAGCTCTGACTGGTTTAGCCTACTGAGTTCTGCTGTTTCTTCTGTTTAATAGCTCCCTGGCTGTTAACTAGGCAGCTGGTCATCAGCTGTGTGTGAATAAAATCTGGGATTTCTGCATAGGACTGCCTCTCACAGCAATCCACTCACTAGCAAACCAAGGGTGGAAAACATTTTATTACTGAAACAAGCACACTTCTGGAAGCATTTGGAAAACCTGAAGATGAACAGAGCAGTCCTGGACAGAAGTCGTAAGCAAAATGATGCAGTTAGGTCACACCAGGGCTCTGGTGATGCTTGTCTAGAATAAAATTCATTGGTGACACTGCTTATAAGGAAAGAACACATCATGCTTGGGAGATGATGCATCTCAAAGTACAGACTCATAGTCTGCAATTTCACAGTGAAACCTTCCTGAAGAAACTACTCACGATATTGAAAGAAATATTCCATAGTTGACAATGTAATAATAGAAGTGTAAGATAATTCTGCTGTCTATATTTGCAGATGTTCTGGTAAGGTCTCTAAGGAAACAGATACTTCAGTAGAATTACTCCTTGCAAGTAAATGTAGTTATACTGTATTTTGACAACTTCCACTACCAACTGTTTCACTTTGAAAGGCAAATGTCAAAATGCTGTAGGACTGCATTTACCTTAAGTGCTTACAAACACTGCTCAAGCCAGATGCATCTCAGAAAATGTTTTTATAGCTGCAGCAAATACCCTTTTGCAATCGCGTAATTTATACTATTTTCAAGTATCAGCAGTTAAAATATTGTACAGGAGAGGCTATATCCTTATTACTATCTTAAGTGTTCTGCATGGTTTGTTGAGCAAGAATATGGATTTGTCATCTTATCTTTCAGTCTGGAAAAACATACAGTTACTGGTTATTGTGACATCTGGGAAATGTAAGTGTTCAACCCATTTAACTAATAAGTCTGTGTATGCACAATCAACACTTGTTTTCTCTTAATATGAAAAGCCTGAATATATACTGCTTAGCTGCCTCTTTTCCAGAAGCATATAAACAGAAGGATGAATGCATCAGTTGCATTAACACCAATTAAAATTAAAATATGCTCTTTATGTGGGAAAAAGCCCAGTGTGTTCATTCAACTCCTTCCCAGACACATTATACAAACAGAATAAAGCAAATACGTAATTTCTACATCTAACAGCATATATGCCCTATAAAAATGTTAACTATTTTGTTGATAATTTAGCTTAGTGAAGCCAAATTCTCCTAGGTTTTCTCTTCTGTAGAAAGAATTTGTTTTGTTCCCCTGACTCCAGATTGACACTATGGAAAACGTAATCCCATCCTCCATGAATCATGTGCATAACTTCCAAATTGCAATTATAATGCTGGTTTAGAAAACAGAGGATGCATATCAAATTATTTTTCCCACATGGTACATTATGGGATGCCTGCACTAATCAATGCTAGACCTCCAAGACCAGTGTGAAACTATTGCCTACAGCATTTAACCATGATATTTTCACCATTTTTATACCATCTATGTGTATCTGTATGTACATTTGCATGTACAAATACATCTCCCTCTGGTGTCATTTACAGACCCTAGAAATCCTTTCTGCTCTCCTGCTTTTGTTGTTTGTATATTATTGAACAACATCTTTGTAAAAGCAAATCTTAGCATAAAACCAGTGCAATTACTGTCTCAAAGGGACTTTCTGTAAGGGATAAATTTTAATATGATATTACTTTAATAAGCAGGGCATGTCATTCTAAGACCTTATCTTGAGCAGAATATAGATTTTTCTAAGATAAAGTTAATATGAGATTTTTGTATACACTGGTGTGTCCTTCAGGCTTAAAATTCAGCAGTGATCTTACGACTATTTTGTCAGACAAGTGGCATAACCACATTGCCACTGACTCAGTGTGCTTGTGAAGGTTTCTATGCAGTGGCTGGGTGAGCTGAGAAAAAAACCTCCACAGGACTCTCATCCATCTCATACTTTTAGCCTTTATTCCAGAAACCAAGATGAGTAAAGATTTGGGGGTTTATTCTTTTGGACTTGAAATCATCAGCAGATGCTATCTCTGAGACACACAATCTGCAGAAACTTTGTGCTTGGTGGTAGTTCCACTTCAAGAAACAAAAATATCATTTCTGACTTTGCAGCAGATCAAAAATATATTACCGAGCTCAGGCACAGCATAACTTGGGCACAAAATCTCCAGAGACACTTGCAAGAGAAATAAAACACACACTTAACCGTCCAGGCAGCCTCACCGAGTTCCACTGAGTTTTGATTAAGCAGAACAGACAGATAAACACAACTAACATTGTCCTTCCAATCAGTGGCCTCTGCATGAAATCAATGCTTCTGTATTACACTGGCGTTAAAAGGCCCTTATCAAGAGAAAATTCTTATTTCATAAATAACCTACTGTGCTTGTGTTATTCACAATGTATTTCACAATCCTTACCGTTTAAACCACAAGCACTTAGCAGACACAGAAGGTTTGTTGTTTTTTTGTTTCATAATTGCTCTTCCTGTTGCTTCTAATATAACATCCATTGTAAATACACTCAATGGGTCGATTTCACTCTCACTCATAAAGTCCACTTAATCTTCCTGGGCTTCGTAAAAAGCTTTTTAGTGTAGTAATGATGCAGGAACATTTTTTAAGAATGATTTTCAAAGAAAGGGGTTTTGATTTTTTAATCAAGGTTTTACACAGAATAAACATCATTCTCAATGACAGCCTGCCCAATCCCTATCTTAATATTAAGGAACAAACATGCAAAAGACTTCGTTACATAAAAGATGAAGAGGTTGAATGCTAGTCCTACAGCTTGTGTGGATCTGTGAAAACCTACAGGAGTTCTTTGTTCATTTCTATGGAAAACTCCAGGGAAGCTCAATTGCCAGGATTCAATGGCCTCAGAAGTTTTCAGAGTACATCCAGGTATTTTTTCCTTTCTATATTATTCAGAAGAAATAAATATACTGCTTCAATATGTCACAAATGCACTTAAGATGACCTTCAACTCTGTGAAAACCACATCCCTATAGTTCGAAAACCTGTAAAATACATAAATACAGAATCTCAGCTGCACTACAAAATGTAATTTCTTTTGCCACATACCTTTTTTTTGTTGGTGGGACAAATGTAGAAATTGTCAATAACAGTGGCAATCCCAGGCTGTAGGTTCAACTTTGTGTATAACGTCCCAAAATCTGAGGACCTGAAAGAAATCAAACATCTATAAGTGTTTTCTTCTAAAGGCTTCAGCATTTAAACTCAGCAAGAAAAAACTACTTTGTAGCACTACCTGTTTTCAATGCTTCTCCACCATGCTTTTGCTGTTTTCAGTGCTCATCAGCTATTGAAAGATAACTACCACTTAATAAGAGTATTTTCTAGGTTTGAATCAACATGTCTAGTTCTGTTCATATATGGCATTTCATCCTGACACTGCACCATGGAGTGACAGAAGCCCAACACATAAACCTTTCCATCACCACCCACAAGGTGGTAAAAAAAAGCTAGGCAGAGCAAAGGCTTATCAGCAAGTACAAACGGCACCTCCTCGACTATGCAGAAAAAGAGAGCTGACTTCAGAGCCTGGTGTTGCATAAGAGAGAAATTTGGCCTGAGATCTTCAGGATTCACAACGGACCTTTACCAGAATTCATACTTGATAAAGGTATCTATCCATTCCTCCAGCTCTTTTTCAGATGATTACTAAATTTTGAATGAATAAAAACAAAGTCAGCACTTGGCCCTCAGTATATCATACACAGAAATCTATGAATATTTCAAGTGTGGGCACTCCGCAGAAGTTGTTTCATATTCCTGAAAAACCTACAGTGAAAAATGGCATCTGTGCTATGCACCTGGATTGGCAATGTCTAGTATTAAAAAGAACACATAAGTAAAATGTTAGTATAGGAAAATGCTAGTTAGTGAAACTCAAAGCAAGTCACATCCAAAATTAAATCACTTTGGATGAAGCCTCATTTGTTCTATATAGGATCAATTGAACCATATGGTCTCCCCATATTTACAGCTTTTCCTTTTGCATTTGGAAGGGGACTCAGATCCATTTAAGGCACCTGTCCTTTCTTCACCAAGAAGCCATCCCTAGGACAGATGGCTGGTGGGAGGACTTTGACTCTATACTACCATTTTTTCACTGGAATAACAGTCTCCTTTAACAATCAGGGCTGAAGGTGCTCTGCCCAGTACCTCTGCTTTATTCAAACAATTTGGAACATGCAGCAAATCTTATGTCTAAGTGAGCTAGTACAAGACCTCTGACCCTCCCCTTGTGACACTGAGGACTGTCTATGCAGTGATTTATACCCTATAGCCCCATTCTACCATGTTCATTGCTTCCATGTGAGCTCTGCTATCTCATAGTTCTCACCCAAGGAAGTCGTTGCAGAAGTTCATAGGAACATCAAAAAATTACTGGGCTTAAGCTGTGACACACAGACCGCATTCATAGACTAAAGTTGAGAGTTTATTTTATCTTATAGTGATACCTGAATAGATTTGATCCATCTTCGCCCCCTCCCCCATAATGTTGCTTCAACTGCAGATATAGAGCAACACATTGCAAAAGTTAATGGAATCATAAAAATTCAGTTCAGACAAATTAATTTGCAGAAATCAAATACATACAATCATACTGGGTATTCAGCACTCAGCTAATTGAAATTCTCAGGGGAATAAGATGGACAGAACCAAACCTAATTTGCTGGAGGTGTTTGACAGAAAAGAAATTAAAGCAAAGACTAAAATACTGACTTCAAGCCAGATGTACTGAAATCATGCAGAACAAGTATGTGTGATGGAAAGAGAACCTTATGTATTCTCTTTGAGGAAAGAATATCAGGTCAGCTGCTTGCCCAGCAATAACATCCTGAAATAATTCTCTGAACCTTAAAGATGATCCAATTTATCTGAAGAGGCATTTCCAGGACTAATACAATGGGACCACTGGAGAGTGACGCTGCAGGAGGGACTGTGGCAGCAACTGTATCAAGGTTTGAAAAAAGTACAGGCAGGAAGCACAAAGACGATAAGCAATTTCAAAGATAAAAAGTTCCCCAGGTTAAAACTTCCTCTTCTAATTCTTGTGACTTTGAAAAAGTACTACAAGAAAAGAATAAAAGTTGTAGCAAATAGAGTATACTAAGATAACAACAGGATTTTCAGACAAAGGTAGAAAAGCTTTATAGATAAACTTTTATTTGCTGGTACGAATTAGCTACTTTTACAGAAAAAAAGAAATCCAGTTCTAACCTTAGAAAACAGGCCAATATCCATAAAGGTAGATCATGCCTAAGCAGGAAGACTTGTATATGCAGAAGATCTGTTTTAAGTCTGAATAAAAGTAAGCTATTCAGACTCCCAAATCTTTTTTACTGTAACCCAGCTGTGAGGGAGCTCAGGAATGTCAGCTACTCTTTGAGACATTCACATACAAAAGGACACAGTTCAAGGACATCATTCAAGGGAAGAACTGTCCAAAATAATCGGTTTTCCAAATCTGCTATAATCCAGAGAAAACAGGTCACAATTTTTTTACTTCAGATATACGTTCCAAGTTCCTGACTGCATAAAAAAAGAATTAACATTTTGTAGCACGCAGCTAGAACAGAATTTCCTGTGATTGCACTACTGGGCTACAGACAGGACTGGGGAGGATGTATAGAATATCATGGCATGCCTAATTAAAGAATTTACTAAGAAGCACACAATGTGCTTTGTAGCACACTCAAGAGAGGAGGAGCCCTTTGTACTCTTCCAGTCATAAAAATATTGTTTTCTGCTGTGCCAAAAGTATTGAGAGGGGAAGAAAACCCAAACCAAACCTCAAATTAACCATCTGCGTTTATCAGGGTAAATACATTCTCTTTCCTCCCTAAAAATTAATGAAAAGATACTCCAATTTATAAGAAAGAAAAGAGGATATACCTGTACCTGGTAAGAAGAGTGAAACATCCTTCTATAATATGGCTTATTTGCAGTGTTAGCACAACAGCGGAACTCCATAAATCAGAGCAAGAAGTGTAAAGTCTGATTTCTTAAAGATGGGCCTGACTTGCAGTTCTGAGTGATCTGGATGCAGTTAGGGAGCATTCTGGCTTTCTGTGAGACACTGCAGGTGATACAGCAAGCTATCCAGACAGTGCTTCCTGCTACTGCTTATCCACTTGTGCACTATGGGCTACAGATTGTATGAATGTTTCTTAATAGAGCAAAACTCAGTAAAGGACTGGTAGCAAAAACATCTTCCAGTATTCAGGTGATGGGCTGAATAACATTACTCATGTACTGATGCAGACATCAAATAACCTGTATTTGACAGGGTTGCATCTGGGTAATAGCTTCTTTGAAAGAGTGTACATCTGCTGAAATATGTGCCATTCTTTTTTTGCTTTAAGGAAAAAATCACTTGTTTTTGTAACAAGGTATATTCCAGTCACAATGTCAAAATCAGACAATGATATTATAGTACAGATGAAATTACATCTTTTTGGCTTGTTTTAATTCTGTGAGTTCAAACGATAGTTGGGAACACTTCCAAGCAGTACAGAATGCACCCTGATGAAACAGAACTTCCAAAGCCCCTAAATTCTGAGGAAATTTAGGTCTTGCCCTTAAAAATGCAACTTTTTTATATGTGAGCTAAAATAAATCTGTGCCCTAACATAATTTGGAACTGTACCTAAATGTCTGGACATCTTCCACCTGAAATATTGAGAAAGAAGAAGAAATTTAACAGATACCAAAAGAGACATGAACCAAATGTTTGCCTGTCTAAACTTCACTGCCATTAGGCAGCTTTCCACTCATGACTCACACCTATGATTCAATACTGCGCATTGTTAGTTGCTTTTCCAGGTTATGCTTACAAGTATATACTAAAATATATTATCAGAAACATCAAAATTTATATAGCAAGATGTTAATTAAATTTTTTAGAGAGACAAAAGTTGCATCCCCAAGTCAAATTTCATACTCAAAGAAAATGTGAGCTGCAAATGCTTCCTTCCCTGTTTCCATTTTCTTTTTTTTAATGAATTGAAGAGACACACTGGAAAGAGAATACTTGGAACACACATGCTCATCATATTTCCTCTACCTGTTCTTCCTGAAGATTATCTCAAGCTCCATTCTAGCCAAGTGAGCCATACGGTACAAGCCTTATTAGCTAAAAACCATAGAAGACAACAAACATCAGGGTAAACCTACTGAAAGGGAAGTAACCAGAGGAATATCATTAAAGAAGTGGCACACTAATGGATCTTTTAACTTAAACAGCACAGAAGACTTCAAGGGCTTTTACATGTATAATGTGGAAAGTGCAGACACTTTGGTTAGCCTCATGAAATCTTTTTAGGCAGCAACAAAAAACCTCTAAAACCCCAAAGCCTTTCTTCAGAGTAGAAACACATTGTAGCATTCAGTTCCAATACCTGACTCACGTATTGAGGAATTCATGCACATGAAAAGTTTCTTCAAAGGCTATAAAATTATGATTCCTAGCAAGCCAATTAACAGATTACTCATCACATACAAGCTCTGCTGGAGTAGTTTGTGAAAATACCTCCCTCTCTCTGCTTTCTGGAAAAGTTGAGCCTTTTGAAGTTACATATTTTTCCTCTCAAAACCAGGAATACAGAAATATTGCTTTCTTAATTCAGTTTTACACTGAAGAATCAATGGTGTAGGCAAGAGCTAACAAATAAACAGTTTAGAACCCTCACATTTAAGCAGAGGGTATTTTCCAAAAGTACTATGAAGATGAGTGTAAAAAAAAAAACCCAACTGTAACCAAAACACTGAACAGCCACATTCATATTGAGAAGGATCAAAACGTCACAAATTCTACAACTGGACTTTTATTCAATGCATGAAGTATATCCAGCTCAACTGGCTGCACTGAGACAGAAAATCAGTCCTCTGTAGCTGATAATAAAAGCAAGGATTACTCTGCTAGGTGACTTTAGGGAGTCAGATCCTTACTCAGGAGCTAATCCCAGTTGAAGAGTAGGACATAACTTTATTTTTCAACCTACTAAATCAAGGAAGAGAAATGCTAAACAATGCTACACATTGGCTTCTCCCCTGAGGGTTTCACAACTGGCTCCCCTAATGCTACACGGTACCTGGACTGACTGTGGCCCTTGCTGGCATGCCAGGCTACAACTTTCTATCCTGATTGTCCTGGGTTCAGCAGTTGCAGTCAGTTTTTCTTCTCTTTAGTAGCTGGTGTTTTGA
>NDXB01004345.1:44766-56182 GCA_002631895.1 Agapornis roseicollis | reverse complement strand
ACCTGGGTCGGAGCAATCCCAGGCACAGTTACAGGTTGGACAAAGAGGAGATTCAGAGCAGCCGTGCGGAGAAGGACTTGGGGGTGGTGGCTGATGAGAAACCGTATCCTGGGCTGCATCAAAAGCAGCGTGACCAGCAGGTCGAAGGAGGTGATCCTGCCCTTCTACTCTACTCTCGTGAGACCTTGTTTGGAGTATTGTGTGCAGTTCTGGTGTCCTCAACATAAAAAGGACATGGAGCTGTTGGAACAAGTTCAGAGGAGGGCCACGAAGTTCATCAGGGGGCTGGAGCATCTCCCGTACGAAGACAGGCTGAGAGAGTTTGGGCTGTTGAGCCCNCGAAGGAGGTGATCCTGCCCTTCTACTCTACTCTCGTGAGACCTTGTTTGGAGTATTGTGTGCAGTTCTGGTGTCCTCAACATAAAAAGGACATGGAGCTGTTGGAACAAGTTCAGAGGAGGGCCACGAAGTTCATCAGGGGGCTGGAGCATCTCCCGTACGAAGACAGGCTGAGAGAGTTTGGGCTGTTGAGCCCGGGGAAGAGAAGACTGCATGGAGACCTCCTAGCAGCCTTGCAGTATCTGAAGGGGGCCTATAGGGATGCTGGGGAGGGACTCTTCATTAGGGACTGTAGTGACAGGACAAGGGGTAACAGGTTCAAACTTAAACAGGGGAGGTTTAGATTGGATATAAGGAAGGAATTTTTTCCTGTTAATGTGGTGAGATGCTGGCATGGGTTGGCCAGGGAGGTTGTGAGAGCTCCATCCCTGGCAGTGTTCAAGGCCAGATTGGATGAAGCATTAGGTGACGTGGTTTAGTGTGAGGTGTTCCTGCTTATGGCTGGGGGGTTGGAACAAGATGATCTTAAGGTCCTTTCCAACCCTAACTATTCTATGATTCTATGAAGCCACTGAACACTCTTAATATGATATTGCTAAGGAAGTCAAGTAAATATGCTATGTTACAGTGATCATCAGAAGTTTATGAACACAGAAGCTAGGTAAGGAGAGGTTTCTATGGGCCATCAGGTGTTGTAGTGTGAGACATGCCAAACTGTTGCTTGCAAAATTCCTTCTCTGAAATACATGCTTCAAGTGTGGCACTTCAGCATGGCTTGCAGTTATTTATATTTGTTCCTATTTTAATGTAGTGCAGCTGATTTAATCAATTCATCCTCGATATTCTAAGGGAATTAAGTATTCTTATTGTGCACCCAAGAGAGATAAAATCTCATCTTGAGCTTAATTCAAAGCTAGCAGCATGCAAATATAGCCACACGGTGCATGTGTGTCTGTGATGACTGCACATCTAGACCTCCTGTGCACTAATCTCAAAAGGTTACTTTGGTAGTATTATTCTACACTTAGATTGCAGTGTAGAAATCTCTTTGCAAAACCATTCTTCCCTACTTCTGCAAAACCTGAGGTAAAAGAAAAAAAATCATATTCCCTTACTATACACAAATAAGTACCAGCAGCATTCTATCAATCCTGATGATGTTTTCCCATTAAAATCTGCATTTTCCTATGTCTTCTAAATGGACATTCTAAGGTGGGATTTCAAAAAGTATGCCATTAAGTGAATTTTGCACCTACCAAAGTCACTGGAAAAGCTCCATAAAGAGCGAGTTTGGCAAGGATAGAAGATTTTTAGAACAACAAAAAAATCAATCTAAAGAATCACTAATCAAGAACTCCTTTGCCATTGTTATTGCAACAGGCGTTCACTAAGCGAAACAGGACCACTCTGTTTTTACTGGTGAAGAAATAATATTGAGAGGCTGACGCTAATGTGAAAAAAAAATTTGCTTCCTTTCATACCATTTAAATTGCAGTCCTGTTACCATAATGCACTGATGACATGCAGGAGTAATATCCACTGAAAACATGATTTTATTTCCAGAACTCTTAGTCCCCTGAGGACTTTTTGTCTTTCCATTTAAGGTAGCTCAAGACCTTATATGAAGGCATGATTTTTGCAAATAGCTTTTGCTTTTTGTACATGCTTATACCAAAGGGCTTTTTTTGAAGCCTCACTTTCTATTCCCTGTTTATGTGTGTTTCTTGGAGCACACAGGAGCCCTGCAATGGTTGTACAATGGTCATGCCTGACAAGCGTTCTACTACCTTCATTGTATAAAAATTCTTCCTTGTATCAGATCTGAATTTTCCCTGCTTTAGTTTAAAACCATTACTCCTTGTCCTATCACTACATGCCCTACTAAAAAGTCTGTCCCCATCTTTCTTATAAGACCCCTTTAAGTTTTGAAAGGTCTCAATAAGGTCTCCCTGGAGCCTTTTCTTCTCCAGGCTGAACAACTCTCTCAGCCTGTCTTCATAGGAGAGGTGCTCCAGCTCCTTGACCATCTTTGTGGCCTCCTCTGGACTCATTTAAATAGGTCCATGTCCTTCTTATGTTGGGGGTCCCAGAGCTGAATGCAGCACCACTGATGGGGTCTCACAAGAGCAGAGTAGAGGGGCAGAATCTCTTCTCTTGACCTGCTGGCCATGCTCCTTTTGATGCAGACCAGGGTAGACTCAGAGAATCATAGAATAGTTAGGGTTGGAAAGGACCTTAAGATCATCTAGTTCTAAACCCCATGCCATGAGCAGGGACACCTCACATTAAACCATGCCACCCAAGGCTTCATCTGGGCTGTGAGCACATATTGCCAGCTCATGTTCAGATTTTCATCCACCAGCATCCCCAAGTTCTCTGCAGGACTGCTCTCAATCCCTTCATCCCCCAGTCTGCACTGATACTGGGGGTTGCCCTGAACAACCTGTAGGACCTTGCAATTAGCCTTGTTGAACCTCATGATGTTCAAGTAGGCCCTCCTCTAGAGCTTCTCCATTTCCCTCTGGATGACATCCTGTCAAATTCACCACTCAGCTTGGTGTCATCTGCAAACTTGCTGAGGATGTGCTCAATTCCACTATCTATGTCATCAGTGAAGATACTAAACAGTAATGATCCCAGTACAGACAACTGGGGGATACCACTTGTCAACACTCTTGGTGCTTAAACAGATTGTCTGTGTACAAATTGCAACTGGGACAAGATGCTCTTGCAGAATCATAGATGTCCTCAGCAGACTCAGATCTAACTGAACTTCAGTGTTCAGACACAGGTCCTGATGCTTCATTAGTACATGCATAATAGACCATTTTGAAGTTTATCATCTTCTCAACAGGTAACAAAGAGCCAGCACATTGGTATTTATCTGTAGTGTAGCTAATGGTTAAAATTTTCAGCTGCTGAGAAGTTAAGAAGCAAGAAAAAGCCCTGAACTGGTTACCAAGATACAGGTTAGCATTTATGCAACTACAGCTTCTCCGTAACACTGAGCTTTGCTTCTTCAAAGTTTGAGAGATTATTTCTATTCTTTAATTAAGATACCCAAGATAAAGTTGCCCAGCTTTTAATGTTAAACATCAGGTAAGGAGGCAAATTGCAAGCCCTAGGAGAAAAAGATGCTGCAAGGCAGAGTGGGTTTTTCTTTTCTTAAGTAAGCATGATAAGAGTGTTTAGTAAAAGTAATAAATGTAAAGAGGGAAATAACAAACATAAAGAGGGAAACTACAAGGGTCATGTAGTAAGGCCATGACATTCATTTCTCAGCTATACCTGCTAAGAAAGGGACCATTTGCTGTAGGTGCAGAGACTTGAAAGCTGCCCCCTCCTAACCTTGCAGGAAGCCATATGCAGCTTTTCACAGTTCATAATTTCACTGATCCCACAGGAGGTGGGGGCTGTGGGCGCATGTGAGCGAGTCCCCGGAGCCCTGTTCCTGATGGGAAAAAGATTAGGGCGGCTTGCAAAGGGATGGATCGACACGATAGGGAAGATAACTCAGTGAAGCGCCGCCCCGAAATGATTTCTTACTAAATTGCCGGCGCGTTGGCTTGACAGCCCCCCAGTTCACTGGGATTAACATCAAGGCTCCCGCGCGGGAGCGGTTCCAGACTGACCGGCGAGAGAGACAATAGACAAAGCTGGGCTCTTTCATCTCGGGGCTGCTGGAGCTGAGCCCTGACAGGTGATGGATGAGCAGAAACCGGCACGACTTCCCGGCGTCCTCCCCAACACTGCGCGGTTTATGGCCCGGCACACTGCGCCCATTATCCCACCTCTCGCCCCCAGCCGGCCCTGACCCCTTTCCCCGGGGCCGCTGCGCCCTCAGCCCGCTGTCCGGAACGGGGCTGGAGGTACGCGCTGAGCTGCGCGGCACCACTGCGCGACTGCGGCCACCGGTGTTGCAGCACCACCTACGGCCCAAGAGGAGGGACGCATGTGGGGGGGACAGACGGGCACCGACGGAGCGCTGCGCGGCGCTGCGAACGGTCCGTGTTCATCACCCCGCCGCGCTTCCGTGCCATGCTCAGGCCTCCATCACTTCAGGTGCTCTGTGCTTCATAATCGTCACTTCTACCCGACATGACCACGGAGTGTATCCTTTGGGGCTCCTGCAGGGAGACCTTTAGACAGAAACCAGAGCGGGAGCAGTGGATTCCTCCTGAACCACTGAATTCAGACCTCCCGATGTCTTGCCTTTGCAGGATTTTAGTCTGTGCCCATGATGCTTGTCCAAAATCACATGAACAATTCAACCTGGTTTCAGTTTAGTTGCTTCTACATGAGGAAATGCCCATTACATACCTTTTCATGAGCTTGTTTAGCTCTCCAGTGATACAAACATTCAACTCTTATGATTCAACCGCTTCCCTCAATATCATCTAAATTCCAAGATGATCTGAAATATATAAACTCCTCTTGGATATGTGATTCAAACTCATCTTTTCTAAAACAGGGGAGAAACTAAAGCAGCTTTAATACTTCCGGTAGCACAACAGTGGTGCTACTTTGTAAGCTAAAAAAAAAAAAAATATATCTCTTACCAGAAAGCAGGAAATTCCCCGCAGATTCACATGGATTTTTTTTTTTCCACTAACTTTCTATTTTATTTCAGATAAAGAGATGAAAAGGATCATGAAGGATTAAATTCAAATATCACAAAAGAGATAATAGTGTAATTAATTGGGCTTTGGGGGGATAAGGACTGAATGAAAAAATGGGTGCTCTTTAAAAAGAGATTAATTTAATGGAGGGTTATGTGTACAAAATTTAGAATGCTTATATTGTCATTAAAACTAGTGTAGACATACCACATCAATGGCCTTTTTCAAGCATCAGCATAAGGGTGTGTTTTCCCTGCAAATGCAGTTATTTAGCATAGCTAATTTAGGGGAGGAGGTTATGCTTTCAGGATAAATCACAAAGAGGACTAAACTTGATGTGCACATATGGTGGAGTCATTGCACCTGTAGATGATGATGCAGAGACAAAAAGAAGCTTGGGGAAGCAACAAAAAACTGCCTGAGCTTGCTCCTGGTAGACTTTGATTGATGTGTACTCCCTACCTTACTAGTCAATACACAAAACCAATACCTCAGTAAAACACAGCAAAACTGATAAATACAGAGGCCTCTGAGTTACAGTGTTACACAGCTGACAGGTTTATAAATTCAGACTTCAGGTAAGCAATGAAGAATGCATGCCAATAAGCTGAATAATAAAATGAATGAGAAAGCATTAATATAAATGACAGGAAGATGGACTGCAAAAGCAACAAGACAGAAAGTTGAGGTGAACTGCTGCAGCTTTCAAAGGCACAATGGTAAGCTTGATTGTCAGCTTTTGTTTCTTAAGAGTATCAATTTCCTGACCTCACAAAACACATAGACTTGTTCTGAGTAATTTCATGAAACACTTCTATTGCTGATGAACAGACTTTCTTTAGATTTTGTCAGCACATAAGCAGGTCATTTGAAAAGCAGTGCAGTAAAGCCATTTTAGGCAATGACGCTGCTATTTTAAATTATGAAAATTTGGATTTGATACAATGTTAGAGACACCTTAAAAAAATTCAAGTCTGGTTGGCATTGCATACCAAATGTTACCCTTCACATTGAATAATCTTGCTGCAAGCCATATGGATTTATCTAAAAAAAAAAACCCAAAACCAAACAAAAAAAGCCCAAGTCCAATTTCTTTATTTCTATAACTTACAAAAGATGACAGCAGATTGCCTGTTCCAAAACAATTTCTGGCATTTCCACCATGCTGTTTGATGAATTTGGTTAATGCAAACACTCTTTTCTGCTCAGTTTCAGACAAAAACTGGTGGTATTTATGAAAATTTTCCTGTGATACTTTGCAGAAAGTGAGAGTGGTTCTAATCTCAATGATAAATGGCTTAAGCAGTTTGTAATTTACTGTGATTAACAGAGATGATTTTGAGACTCAGGCAAGGTTCTTTAACTGTTACCCTACAGGTTCCCTCCCACACCCCCCTTTAGCTTGCTCACTTCATTGTGCTGTGATTTCTGCATTCCTGAGACCAGCTTTAATAAGGGTGTAGGGTGGTGGAGCATAACTGCAAGCACATAAGGTTTGCTTTGAAATCACAGGTAATCTTGACGTTTCTAGCAGGCAGAACCTCCACTTGCGTAGAGCTGCTGGATTCAGTGCAAATAATTTGGCTTGGATGACTGAATACAGCTGAACAGAAAACCTGGGAATACCTCTCTTCACTGTGACTCACAGAGGCACTGCTGGGCAGAGTCTAAATCTTACATTACAAGTAAGAACCTGCTTGGTTTGTCATACATGATTTTTGATTAATTTTGAATTTTTTTAATTAAATTTGATTAATTTTTTGATTATTAGTCATGCATGATTAAAATCATACAGTTCTGACGATTTTAATGAAACTATTCACATAAAGGAACTGCAACCTTTATCCCTTTTCCAAAGAACATTACCATATTATATAACATCATGCCATTAATGTTTGCCTATCTGAACTGATAAGAGTTAGCTGTGTCATAATATTTACTTGAAATTGCCCTGACAATATGTTTCCATAAATTACAATATCTGATCTTTCTATATATAGTCCCTGTCCATGTGCTGAGGCTTCAACTTGTTCCCTACTGTTCTCACTAATGAAAAACATTGCTATGAGCAGTTTTCTATACACATATATTAATTTTGGATTACTGAGATTGCCTAATGAGATTATAACTCTGTTAATTATTTCCGATGGAGCATACCCAGCACAGAATTTGGAAACATCTTTATATCATGATGAAACCAACTTCCAGTAGGTTTTGTCAGAAATATTCCCAGGAAAGCCTTCACAGTTCTGTAAAACATTATCCTGCATAATGCCAGTAAAGCAGAATTAGTTCAGTTTGCTGCTGACAGCAAAAAAATTAATTGTTTCACCCTATCAGACTCCCACACTTGGAAATGATTGCAAGCAATAGCTAGGAACAAGAAAATGAACAAAGGAAAAAGCAGAGAGAGAACTTTCTTTTCTCCAAATACTCTTGGCACCTTGGGATGATCATCTTATACTGGATCCTAACTCATTCATCTGGGTGAAACTGCCTCCAGTAGAGCATCTCTCGATGAACTGGTAAAAAGTTTCAATTAATTCTAATTTTTAGGGCACTTTTGGATGATGTTTTATTATGCAGCACTGGAAAAATAGGGATTTAAAAGGGAAGATGAGTTTTTTCAAATTATTTTTGAAGTAAGATGTTGTATACCAGTGTGTTTGACTAACTGATGTTCACAGGCAGGAGTTCAGCTGGTTGAAGGGAAGGTGGATGTTGCTAGATTTTGGTTTAATTTTCAGTTTTATTTTTTGTGAGGCTCTTATTTTTGCTGGTTCCTGTTTGAGATGCTGCAGCTCTGGTAAGCTTGATACAAATATTTTCTTAAGGTGAATATGGATGCAAGTTACATCTTCTTATAACTGGTAGAAAATCAGGGAAAATGCTGCACCTTTTACCACCATCAGTGTTCTGATTATGGTAAACAGTGTTCTGCTGATTATGGTACACAGTATTGCAATAAGGAAGTGTATACTAAAGCTCTGACTAGCATTAAATGAAAATGAATTTGGTCTTTTCCTACCCATAATGTCTGCGCTAAAAAGAGCCAAAGCATGAAGTCAAAAAATGTTAACTGATCATTCTTTGGTTATGTTAAACCCTTGGACTAGATGATCTCTAGAGATCCCCCTTCCAATCCTAACAATTCTGTGAAATTTAGGAAGTTGTGTGGCTCAAGAGGAATGGACCTGAAGAGCTGACATGATGTCCCTTGTATACGTATGTTGGAGGTTTTACTTAATGGCAGATCTATTCTGGTGACATGGACTGAATACTCATTAGCAGCTAGAGCTTTGAAGTGAACTTCTGGAGCACATCTCCTGGTTTAGTATCAGGGAAAAGGAGATGCTTCATATGCTCCAACACAGCTCCACCGCATGGGCAAGAGAGTTGCTTCAGAAACTCCATTCCTGTGATCTAAATTAAAAAACTAATGCAGTCACATCAGATACATTGCTTAATTATTGAAAGAGGGCATGCTGCATATGGAGGTAAACTGCCATGTTACTAGCCCTCATCTTAGACCTATCTGTGGGCTATTGTGTTTGCAGAAAAAGCCACAACCATTCTGCCCTTACCACACACACAGGTCTCATATGCAAATATGTAAATGCAACTCACATTTCCTCAACTTAATCTGTAGACTGGGTATTAAGGAAGTGAGAAGCACATGTCCGATGACCTCAAGTTATGTCTATGCTTGAAAACAACATATGCCAAAGATCATAGCTTGGCTCACAACCACACACCTCAGCTCTCTTCCCTCCAAAACCAGGGTCTCTTCAGGTAAATGCCTTGCATCTTGTAGTGAAGTTGCACATATTTCTTATCCACTTCCTGCCTTTTTGTTGTTGTTGTGGTGGCTTGTTTGTTTGTTTGGTTTTTGTTTGTTTGTTTTGTTTTTTGTTTTTTTTTTTGTGGGGTATTTTTTTGTTACTCTATTTTTTTTAATTTTAAAATTGAATAGAAAATTCCATCAGAGCGAAGTAAGTCCTCTCTTTTCAAAAGACTGGCACTATTATGTTCCTACAGCTCTTTTTTTTTTATGGTAATCATGGAATCATGAAATGGTTTGGGACCTTAAAGATTATCTAGATTCAACCATTCTGCCTTGGGCAGGGAGAATGACAAAACTATCTGGATTTGTTGTGCGCGCTGACAAAGACGATGAAGTGATACTCTGTTTGGGAATTCGGTGCAGATTACCCATCACTTATTTTATCATTCTTACTCTGAGGACCAGACCTGAGAGCATGTAAGCACACCTCAAGTCTTCAGCACCTAATACATGGCCTCAGAGACTAATGCACCAAAAATCTTCCACGCTTAGCGCAAAACTAGTACAATTAAAACCCATACTGCAGATTCTGTATATCTGCAAATTGCTTTGTTTTCATGGCACTGACGAAGATCCTGCTGATGCCAGGGATCCCAGTCATCAGTGCTTCTAGTGCTGGTAGTTCTGTAGGTGCTGTGGCCTCACTGTTAGGAAAAAATTGCCTTCAGTTCTCAGCTTACACTGAAGTCTTCCCTCTCTTCTACTATTTTTTCCTTGGCTTTTTTTAGGTGTTACAATATCACACCGAAAATAGGTGCCTGTATTTCTACACAGACAATATCGTTAAACAGGGTTCAAGTATAAACTGCCAGTATTTTGACTCAGAATGCAGTGCTTGGAAGGCCACATCATCTACTTGGATAAATTAGAGTTGCTTATTAAATAAGCTACTCTAATTTGTGTCAATTCAGGAGATGGTTTAACATGATGTGAAGAAGTTGTTCCTAAAAATTAGACACAGAATCCTTGAAGATGGATGGAATAAATTCCTTGCATTTGGTTCAGATTATTTCTTAATTTAAAATCTCTACATCTTTGAAACTCCTGTCAGACACTCAAACTGCACACCCAGTACTTGTCTATGTTGGGAGCATTAAATCCAGCTGGAGTAAAATCTTAAGAACTACCTCTTTAGTCTAACACCTGGATGTTTAAGGGGAAGTATTAATTATAAATTTATTTGTCTATGAGAGACCTTACAGACCATCAACTTAGCATGAGCATGGCTGCATAGACAAACACGCCTATAAAAATGGAAAAAAAAAAACCAAACCCAGTAAAAAAAAACTCCACTACCTAAAACTCCAGGTTAATCCAAAAATAATTCACTTCAATTAATCTCATAAAGGAAAATCATACTTAGAGCTTACATTTATAGACAATACTAGTGTGGGAAGCACTAAGAATGCAACAGAAAGCCTTGGGTACAGCTTGCTCGTGAAACATGGTCCCATTTTCCCAGGCTATTCTTTCCCTCAGACACAATCATCGACATAGCAGTTGAAACTAATGTGACCAAAAAACCCAAAAGGATTAATTTTCAGCTGCATACTGTTGACTGTGAAGTGACATGACACATGGCTCAGAACAAAGAACAGGGTGGAAATGCATGAATAGAGCTAGGGGCAGGTGGGGATGATGCTCTTTCAGCCACAGACATTGTAAAGGGACCATGCAATTGCACTCAATAATACACTGAAGGCCAGAAATGGCATTCAAAATAATCTTGGCAAATGGGAAATTCACTGAAAATAGGATTAAATAGGAGTGAAGTACTGCACTTAAGTAATATAAATGGTCATTGCAGGTGCATTGCAAGATTGCAAGTTTATTTCTATGCTGACTCTTAGAGAGCACCATCTTGATTCTTTACCTCTATCCTACCTATGTGAATGTTGGGTTGCTGCTCCAGTTTGGTTATGACTAAGTATCAGGGCAAACCAGAGAGATGGCCGTTCTACAAGTCAGGGAGCTGATACTCAGCCTGCTGCCAACGCCTACTGCAGATAACATCTGTAGTAATCCTTGTGTCCTACAATTGTTTCATCTACAGCCTCCAGTTTCTGCCTTTTCACACAAGGCAGGAGACAAAACTAACAAAAAAATCTGTCCTCACAAGTGTAAATCCCAATCTACATAACATGGGTAGAAGGCATACGTCTTTCATGTTTCACATCCACAGCTCAACCCAAAATTGAGGTCCTTCCTCAGTCTTCAAATAATGCTTACTCAGGTGGAAACTTCATGGAAGGGTTCACCTCACCAGAGACCTCAATTGCTTTCCCTAGATAGCATTCTTTCTTATATCTAGGCTTTATATTAAATTGGTTTTCACAGACAGACACCTCAAAGATGTACTGTGCTTTTCATACTTCAACAGGGTACAAGGCCTATAGGGTTTCCTATATTGCTCTTTGTTGTGGTTTAAGCCCAGGCTGTAAATCAGAATCATGCAGCCCTCACACTCACTCCCCCCTAAAAGTACCTTCCCACTATGAATGGAACAACATTATGCAAATCTAACATGTGAGATTTCTTTTCTTAGGCTTTTATGAGAGGGATAATTTCTTTTCCTAGCATTTAGAGTAAAGGAAAGCTTTTTTTTTTTTTTTTT
>NDXB01004345.1:20128-44720 GCA_002631895.1 Agapornis roseicollis | reverse complement strand
TACATGTGGGATTTTTTTTTTTAGGGTTTTATGAGAGGGATAATTTTTTTTTCTAGGATTTAGAGTAAAGGAAAGCTTTTTTTTTTTTTTTTTTTTCCTAAAATTACCTTCTGATGTCATTTAAACTAATGGAATTACACTAGAATATAAACAATTTGCAAAAGAAGAGACTTAGGCTCCTAAGCCATGTTTACATACAAGTCTGAGTGAGGAAACCTTTTTTCTGAGCGGCACACACATCATTCTCCATGGAGTGTGGTTTGTATAAAGCTGTATTGTTTCCTCTTCCAACTCACTCAGAGGCCTTTTTGTGTTTTTGCTGCTTCCCCCTCCCCAGTCCAATACACAGACCATTTTTATCTTTTATTCTTAGTGCTGCTGTGTCCTGCTTCCTTCATTGGCCTCTTAGCAGGATTTAGCAGTGCTTGGACTCAGCAGACGAACAGTATCTCTCTCTAAAACCAACCTGTACTTCACACGAACACAGTTACATCAGCCCCAGTTAGGGTCAGGACCTTCTTTAAACAGATCCTGAGACCCTCAGCTTCTGGCAGCAAAGTGAACCGCAGGCTGGGGAAGTCCATGGCTCAGCATAGCCTATGTCAGCCATAAATTGCACACCCCTGGTTTTACTCTACAGGCATACATAAAAAAAAAGAAGAAAACACAAAATGTGTAATACTGGCTTAAGTTTGCTTCCAAAACATTGTTCTGAACAGCTTATGCTAAAAAGACAGATTTTCCTTCCCCAGGTAAGATCAAGGAGTTATATAACTGACATAAAGAACCATTCACAAAATTCAGCTCTTGCTTGGCACCCATGGTTATTACATCCATCACAGTAACTATTTTTTCTTTTGTTCATTTCTTACTTATTTTGACTATCTGCTGCTAATAATTGTGTAACAGGAATAAGGGAGTGAGAGTAACATTTTACCCACATTCACTTATGCTACACTTCACCTTTCTCAGATTATATTAATTATAATTAATGGCTTTAGCAAACCACTCTTACAGTCAAAGGGCACTCAAATAAGGAAGAAAAACACGTGCAATTTCTGACTCCAGTGTACTTATGCAAGCCCTGTTAACCCACTGATTAAATGATCTAGCCTTGAATAATTATTTCTGCTATAAGAACTGGCAAACAAAGGCAAAAAGGTGGCATTCCCAGTAAAAAACAGTGCCAGGACATCTTACCCGTTAATTTCTATCAAAGCTTTAAAAACATTGTTGTTAGAATGTTAGTATTTTGCCTTAATGCTCACAAAAATCAATCAGGATAAATTCTTGTATTTGAAATCAATTACAGTGTTTCAGCAGGGGATGAGAGATGATATGTAAATCCCTCGTATTTTAGATTGCACGGCAGAGTTTGCATTTCATCAGCTGGCTAGTTTTATATTATACGGAATAAAAGGAATGTTTTCCTTAATTCATATGAACATGTTCTGGTGTTTGTTTAAAGAACTAACTACGCAAAAGGTATAATGAAAAAAAAAAATTGACTGATGAACCATATGTTTTTTTTTCTACTCAATATCTCTGTCTTCTTGAACCACAGTTACCTGGAGTACAATTCAAAGTGCCTACATAAAAATGTTGTGGCACTACTAATAAATTGAACTGGTCTAGTTTCTGGCCAGTGGGTTGACAGGTATGATTTGGCTATGCCCATATCCTTATTCTTTCTCTGCCTTCAGAACTGCATTATCACACCTGACACAGCAAAAGATTTAAGCTGTAGGCGGACCTTCTTGGGTACTGGGGTATGGGGTGCTACAGAAGCATGCCAGGCATCAAGAAACTCAGAATTCACACCCATGCTGTGGCCCCATACATGCACAGCTGGAGCGTCTGTGTTCACAGAAGGGCTTTTACTCACCTTGTAACAGATTTATCTAGACCATATTTCTTTAGCTACTTATAGGCAATCTGTGCAATCTGTGTGGGGTAGTATTAAAAGAAATTGCTGTTTCTCCCCTGCTACTTCTTCCACTGTATTAAGGAAACTATACTGCTTTGACATGGTCTGACATGGCCCGTTTTTTAACTGGGCTCTTATTTTTAATTCCTGAATTTTAAACTCAGGCAATTGCACCACTTCCCCTACATGTAACTACAGTCTGTGCTAAGCCAGCTCATCAAATACCTTATGATGAAGTTCATCAGGCCTAATCTATCCCGAATACTTAGCTAGAGCTGGGGCACTGAAGCACCAACTCAATATTTAAGGACATTACTTGCAGTACATCTGCTACTTGCTATGGGAAAATTGTGAAAAAACACTAGCTGACAGCAGCAACATTGAAAAGGTTTCAATTATGAGGGTTGTTTTCTTGTACCAGTATTATGTGCCACTGAACTTTTCCCCGACCATTTTAATGATTCCACAGGTTCTTTCTCTAAAAATATCTCCAATACTATCAATCTAGAGTAGAGTAACTCCACTAAGTCAGTGCAGCAGTACCTATAGGAGAAAATTTCTAGTTTTAAGTGTTCCAAAAAGCTGAATTCCTTTGCAATACCTCTTGGTTTCACTGCCAAGTTCTAGAAGCTTTTTGTGGATCCTAAACATTTCCAGTCCTCCTGTCTCTAGTTGTTTGTATTCACCTCTCACGTTCTGATTTCACTGTTTAAAGGGCAAGGAAAGTTTACTGAATGGAAGGACCTTGGAGTCTACAATATCAAACAGCAAAGTGACCTCAAAGGAAAACATATTTCATTAATAAGAAAAAAAGAGTTTCCTTGCAAATCCAGCTTGTTTTACCCACCCAGATCTTTTTGCTGCCTCTGTGGTAACACATGTTTTATATGAATCTATATTAAGATGAATTTCAACCTACAAATAACTAGATACAGCAATGCAGTAGGAGGGAATTCCTACAAGATGATGTAAAGGTTTTTAAGCAGTAAAATTAAAAATAGCACATACAATCTGACCAGTAGATTTGGATCTGAACCAAGGCAACACATTTGGGAAACATTATCAAGTTTATCAGAGGTAACATATCACAGAAAATCTGCTTCTGTTTATACGCCATTTATTACTCATTTTTGACATTTCCCTTTTTTCTTCAACCTTTTTTACCCCTAAGCAAATATATGTTAGATTTAACTGAAACATGAGATAACAGACTGGTCTTTTAATTTTATTTCCCTATAAGACAAAAGCAGATCTGCCTGGAAGAAAAAAAAATAAAAATTCTATGAAGTACAAGTACAGGAAAAAAAAAAAAGTTCCCAGAGTACCACTGGTAATAAAGGAGAAATCCGCCTTTGCAATGAAAACCAAGAAAAATTAAAATGCCTAATAAAGTTAAACTAAGGGCCAAATTCGGTCCTTCCCTATGCTGTCTTGCATTTCATGATGTATAAATAGCACATTTATGGACTTGTGTCTTGTGCAACATACCGTATCTCTGATAAAAAGCTATTTTTTACATCTAGGACACCTGTATTAATAATGTTGCACCAGCTCAGACTTTTCGCACATGGTTGTCAGAATCTCTGCATGTCAGAACAGTTGATAGTAACTAAGTCTAGCTCAGGGAAAAACATAAATAATTAAAGCAAATTCAGTCTTGGTAAATGACCCAGTCCCAAAACTTCACTCAGACAAATTCTCACTCATCACAATAACCTTTAAATGAAAAAGAGCCATAACTTTACTTGCTTTTAATCTGTCATTGAAATAAAGGTCATTATTAAAAGTCAGTTTAAACCTAGTCCAAAGTCAGCCAAGTTTTATCCAGTCTTTTTACTGAATGCAGTTCAAGTTAAAACTCAACAAATTTGAATTCTTTTATGTTAGCTGTTTGTCCATCAGTAGCTTGTAATTTTCTTCAGTGAATTCAAATGCAAAATATCAACATGTCTTTGAAAGCTGTTATTGAACAGTGGTTTGTTCTGATGCTGAGACCTCCAGCTGAGGTGAAGGTTTGTTATACTTTGCTTGGATGAGCAAAACTTTTGGAGTGGTTTCAAGATCAGATCTTCCCTTTGTGCGCTCTAGAATCCACACTTGGACACCATCCTATCAGCAAACATTCTTTGTAACTCAAAAGAAAGCAAAAAATAACAGGCCTAAAACAGTGAAGACATTTATTTTATAATGCAAGGAGACACTTAGAATATAATAAGCATATATTATTTAGTGTTTATTTATTCTTTATTTTACTAAATGCTGCAATTTTGTAAACAAATTTTTTTAGAATCTTTGTGATAATACAGCTCTGATTTCATCAGTTGTTGCATACTGTTGCTGATGTAAATGCTTTTGAGTACCTGTTGAATATTTCCAGTTGAACAATTATTTATGGTAATGAAAAATAGGTGTGAAGATTCCTGCAATTACAACAGATTCACACTCAGGTATTACTAAGGAAATTTTGTGTAACTCTGTCTTGGCAGAGCACAAACCTCATGTTTGGTAAATGTAAAGTAACATGTTTTAAAACATGATATTTAGAGGACATTTATTCAAAGTGGATACAGATGGAAGAGACCAGAGAGAGCAAGTTAAAAGAGTTTCTAGTAACTCAGTAAGGTTGAACTGCTGAACCCTGTTGTGGAAATTAGCATCACTAGTGATGCTGTCAGGTAGCTGAGTGTTACTAGACAGAAAAGACGATTTATTAGTTCACAAGAAGAAAAGGTTAGAACTTGTAGGACTGAAGGGGTTTTGTTTGGGGTTTTTTGTTTGTTGACAATTTGAAGGCTAATGACTTTAACTGGCTTTGAATTAGATCTTCAGAGATAAACTATATGGAAATGAAAAAAACGAGTCATTTATTTTATATTGCTGCATGTGTTGCCTCTATTGCTATTGCAGAAATTCCGGTACAGAATAGCACAATGCACTGCTCAAAGCAAAAACCTGCAGGTACTGGGAACACTTAGATTCTTAGTGATCAGTGTAAGAGTTGTCCAAGGTAATAATCCAGGATCTCCACCATGGAGAGACAGAAGCATTTTGGGGACTGATTCAGGCCCACCTGACACAGAAGTTGAAGAAAGAATGAGGGTTCTTTAGCAGTAGGTCTGTCTGTCTGTACTCTCTGGAGGACTGCACATAGGACATACGGCTTTTTGAAGTGATGTCCCTTGAAATGTCAAGTGAAAATTAAGAACACCTGCTACCTGTATTTTCTGAATGTCTGTGGTAGGTAGGACTCAAAAGTCTGTGCTTTACACAGTGTATTTGGTTAATATGAAAAAAGCTGTGAACACAGAGTTCATCTGCTTTAAATGGAGGCACTATGGGTTCTGATTTTGAGAAGAAAATCCAAAAACAAATAAAAAATGCTATTAAAAAGAAGGCAAGAGAATGTCGCTTTTGCAACTCTATACCAGTACTCTGACCACGAATTTCTTTCTTTGTGCTTTCAAGATCAGGGAGGTAAATGACCCATCAGTGCAAAGTCTTGAATGCATCGTTCACTTTTATGCTTCTTGACCCATGAAGTCAATAAAAGATGTCTCAGAAAGTTCTTTCAGCAGAAGCTTCTAATACAATCGTGATACAATTGAATGAATGCCCCAGGAGAAATGAACTTTTCAAATAGACAAAAAATCCTAGACTGACTTTCCACTAGGCCAAACCCCTGCTATTTCAGGGCCTTTTGTTTCACACAGGAATAGCCCCACTACTACCTGGCATGAAAATAATTGAATTAAATTGAAGCCTGTGCTTCTCAGAGCTAAAAACCACAAACGTTTGCTTGTTAGTCTTTACTAGCTGATTTTTATTAAGTATGGCATTTCAAATTGTTCTTGGGGTCAGAGAGGACAGACTTTTCCTTTTTACTTTTGGAAGTATGAAAGAACTGAAGAATTTCAAACCTTCCAATGTGAATAGTGATCAGTGGCTTGGGCACCTGTGTCAAACTCCATCAAAACTGTTGTCTTCTCTCAGCTCAGTTACACCACACCTCTTGATTCAAAGTACTTACATATTCAGGTAGTATCTGTAACAGTAAAACCCCAGTTCTTATTTAGGAAATATATATAACAAAGAGAACTACTGATACTTGTTTGAGAAATAATCTCAGATGTAATAGTTCTCAACAAAATAATTGAAAATAATTTTCAGATATTTATATTTTGAGTACTTTTTCTGACTTAATTTAACCTACACTGGATTGTGTTATTTAAAAATTTGGCCAATTAGATCATGAATGACAAAAATAAATAAAAAAAAAAAAAGGACTTATTTGCATATCACAAAGTAATTAGTTTTGCAACATATAATTAGAATAGTGGGTCTCAACATGAATATGAAACCACTGAACAAAAGGAATCTTCATTAGCCTTTTAAGCTTCCAAATTTAATAACGGAAATGCCACTTTGACAGACTGTGCAAAACAAATGTGACATTCATCCTGTAGTTTTAAAACACAGCTGCAAATAACTGGCTATGTCAGTGGTTACAAATAATCTTTCATTGTACAAACATCATATATACTACTACGAACATATACCTGAGTATGTGGAATTGAAACTAGATCAGAATAAATATGTAAATATCATCTGTTCCACATTAACAAAACCCCCTGCAAAATCCTTTGATTAGGTTGGCAAGATAAAACAACTCTTCTTCCTCCAAATTAAAAGATGCAATATCTGTTTTAATCTTACATTGATATAATCAGTATCTCAGTAACGGGGACCATGTATACCAGTTTGGTGAAGTTCAATTCAGAAACCTAATTCAAGTCCACTGTAATGAGTCTTGTTTGGGAAGGTTTCTATTAAAATGCTACATGCTATTTAAGACTGAGCTTAATACTTAAAGTGCCTATAATTAATCATACCCTTTTATGCAGTACAAAAAGAAAGCTGTGAAATGGATTTTAACATTTTTTTTCCCAGCCACCCTAAATTAAATCAAACACACAAAAAAAAAATCATGGAAGTAGCTTACTTCACTCTCAGACATTTGAGTTTATTAAAGACACAAATATGAACTGCACAGAAAATTCTAATGGGAGAAAAAAAAAATCTGATAAACCTATAGCATTCAATTTAGAAATATATCCAAAATTGTCAAATATTAATTACCATTTAAAAATAATACCACTTTTTTTCAAGAACCAAAATTCAGTTATGAGGTTCAGTTCCCATCTCTCTGAATCCACTGGGAAGACTCCGTTAACAAAAGGAGAAGGCAGATGGAGGCTGCATACATGCGAGCTACGGTAAGCCACCTTGCACTGTCTGTCCTGGGTTTAGCAGTAGCAGTCATTTTTTCTGATGCTGATTTATTGGTTCTCAAAGTTGTTTCTCTTGATCTCACAGTTTCAATATATCATACCTTACTTACAGCTGGTATTTGCTGTGTTTTTCAAGTGTGGGGCTTGGGCTAAGGTTCTTGTCTCATTGTACTTTATGGTAATGACTTGCAATACAATAGAATCATTGATCATGAAACTGATCTGGCTTATGTTCCCAGTGTGGTCACCACCTTTATACTTTGGGAGGTATATAATAAAAGTGCTTAGCAATTACACATCTTTTTTCTCCTTCTTGGGTGGTCAACTAAGGTATAACACAAACCACTACTGCTATCACCAATAATAATAATGATAAGGGAAATAACAAGGGAAGAGAATATGATATCACCTGCCAAAACCAGCCCAACAGAGAAGAGAGCACCCTTCCGGGTGACTCCCAGTTACCTCACCAGGCATGATGTGCTGTGGTATTGAATACCTCTTTGGCTACTTTGGGTCAGGTGTGCTGCCTCTGCTTCCTCTCAGCTTCTCCTCCTCCCTGGCAGAGCATGAGACTCAGAAAGTCCTTGGTCAGTCTAAACATCTGAGCAGTAACCAAAAACATTGGTGTTATCAGTGCTGTTCCCAGGCCGAAAGTCAAAACCACAGCACTGCACCAGCTACTAAGGAGAAAAAAATGACTGCTACAGCTGAACCCAGGACAAGTGTCTCACACCAAAGCACCAAAGAGCAGAGTTTACAGTCTGAGGTGGGCCCTCAGGCAGCAACATTGCACAGCGCTCTACTGCTGCCACAGCAAGGGAAGTAAGGTTAGCAAGAGTCTTTAAGCTTCCTCCTACCATGGCATCCTAAAATTGGGTCTGTAAAGAGACAGGTTTCTTCATTTTGGGTAATTTCCTGATCAAAGCCCTTTAGAAGTTCCCTGTCCATCTAACATGATCTGACCTTCAGATATTGCCATGTCCCACACCCCACAGGACAGCATAGTTTCTGAACTGCATGGTGACTGTGTGTCAAGTTTCGTGCTTTGTCCTCTTTTCATTCATGTATGATCTAAACCAGTTGAGGCTGATTATCTTCCACTGTCCTCTTTCAACTTCTTGTGTGTCCAGAGGGGACTGACAAACTCACAATTTTCAAGCCAGTAAGAGAGAAGCTGTTTGACACATCACTAAAATCCATGGAAAATTTCTTTAAATCCTAAGATTTCACTAAAGTGGGTGCTGAATCAGAATGAGAACAATCATTAGCTGTACAGCAATTTTGATCCAACCCATACAAATATTCTAACCTTGAAGTTTTGCTAGCAATTTTAAAATGTCAATATGTATGCCAAATTCTTATACCCAAGTCTACATATTTAATCGTCAACAGCCCAAACATCCAAGACAAGGGAGTTATATTAATTCCAGCTGGATACCAAACTGAGATCTGTTGAAAAACCATGATATACCTCCCTTTTGAACTAGGGATTAGTGCTTGGTTGGTCTATTTCAGTATATACTTTATGATTTTCTGGAACACCTACTTCAATGTTCACGTTGGTTTTAACTTCAAAGCAGTCAAGCAAAAGAGATCCCTGCAAGATCATCGTATTATGTCATTGATCTGCACTAGCAGGAGACTGAATTTGCTCAGTAGTAAGTAACCTAGGTCAAAGGCCATGACTGAGTAAAGACAAAGGGTATCGTTTACACCCATGTCAATCAGAAATAGCTTCATTGGAATCAACTGAACTAAATTTGCTTCAAATTGGTGTGAAAGAGAATTTTGTGTTTGCAGAATTTGGATTATGTGACAGTGAGGAATTCACCTTTATTAGTCTGTAGCAGGAAGCATTACAGACTACTAAGTTAAAATACTAGATCTGCTATATTGGCTTTTAAACCAAAATAGGGATTATTCTCTTGTTGGTAAATCAAATTCATGTCACTGTTTAAATTCACTGGCTTCCACTGCATTATCTGATCTACTTCATGGTTTGAATTCATAGATTCTGTGATTTTGCATTAGGTAAGAGAACAGTACTTAGTATCCTTCTTCTTAAGGAAAAAAAGACAAACCCAACCCCAAAAAATCCAACTGTTTGCAAGAATTAGCAAACTTTTGGATATGCAAGATATTTTTATTTCTTGACGTTTGATGTTCGTAGTATCATGCACTTCTAACAGTCCTAGAAGACATGCAATTTTAAAAGTATATTCTTACCTACAAGATGATATACAGGAATAATTTAATTTGGGAATTTAAATTGCCTTGTTTGGGGACCTGGTTGGACGAATTGCATGGGATACAGCCCTAGAGAGAAGCCCAGGAGAGCTGTTTTATTTTCAAGAAGCATTTCCTCCAAGCTCAAGAACAGTCCTTCCTGATAAGCACAAAACAAGGAAAGATGGCAAGAGGCCTGCATAGATGAACACAGATGTCCTGACTAAGCTCAAACACAAGATACAACCTGCAGGAAATGGGACCAGTGACTAGAAGATGAAGACACTGTTGAAGCTTGTATGGCTGGGGTAAAGAAAGGCAAAGCCCTTCTGAAGTTAAATCTGGTGAAGGATGTGAAGGCTATCAGCAGCAACAGGAAAGCCATGGAAAATGTGTGCCTGGGTATGGGACCTGGTGAAAAAGAATGCAGAAAAGGTAAAGAACTTGGTGCTTTGTTTGCCTCAGTCTTTAACAGTAAGACTTGCATTCAGGAATCCCAGGCCCCTGCGACCAAATAGGAAGTCTGAAGCAGTTAAGACTTTTGGTGAAGAAGGATTAGGTTAGCTAGGAACATTTAAACAATCTGGACATACACAGGTTTATGAGACCTGATGGGATGAAACACAGATGCTGAGAACTGGTCAGTGTCACTGAAGGCTTGTATAGCTTGACTTTAGCAAGTCTTTTGACACTGTCTCCCATAAAAACCTCATAGACAAACTGATGAAACATGGATGAGATAGTGAAGTATAGGAAGAACTGGCTGAATGGTGAGGCTCAAAGGGGTTTCGATTAACAGCACAAACTCCATCTAGGGGCCAGTCACTAGTGGTGTACCCCAACAGCTGATACCAGGACCAAGACTATTTAACATCTTCATTAACAACCCAGAGGGTAGGACAGAAAACACCCCCAGGAATTTTGTAGGCAAGACAAAAATGTGAGGGCATGCTGACACATCAGATGGTTGTGTTGCAATTCAGAAGGATCTCAGACCAAGAACTAAACAGACATGATTCTCTACTGGTTTTGGCCAAACCCAGATGTGGCATGAAAAAACTATGCAGTATTTCCAAATGTGCATCCACCTAACTGGCACTGTATTTTTGCAGGAATATGCTGATTCCATTAAACTTCTCCAGAAGTAAATGGGGGAGGGTGAAAAGAGATCATTTTGTATGAGGAATTTATGTCCTACTTTGTTTAATTCAGGGTAAATAAAAATGCAAATCATCTTATATACTACTTACACTTCAGTTTAAGTCTTCTTCTGTGAAATACAACATGGAAAGCAACACAGAGGAGACTTTTTGTTGCTTTGTAAATTTTAGTAGACATGGAAAACATCAGATAATTTATCTGAGTGATGTTACCAGTAAATATAATCTTAGTAACTATCCCTCTTGACAGCCACTTACGAGCAGCAGAGAGCTTAGAAGTCATAAATTATGTCTCAAACCCATTCATTTGTTTGCAGCAGCAAATTCTAGTCTTTCAATTTCATGCCATACTAAAACAATGTCTTCTTCCACCACAAAACAAGCAAATCTTTAGGTTTATTCAGACCCAAACTAGTCACAGCCATTTATGCACACTCTGAAATGCTGACACTAAATATTTATCATATTAAAAATACGTATTCTTACATAATGATGAGTCAAGAAGAAACACTAACAAAATGGAGATCAGTAACTTTGACCATTAGTCTATATAGCTCTTCTTCCTAGAGCAATTAATTTGCACTTATTTTGAACGTCCAATGAATCAACCTCTGACAACCTTACTGATTACAAATATCTGAAATGGCCACCACAGCCTAGTATGACTGATACGAAGCTATAAAAATCATAGAAGGGATTCATGGCCTCAACTCTGCAAAGAGTATCAACAATTTCCCCTGTCAAGATGACGGACAAGTACAGAATCATCAGAAAAAAGCCAGGAATTATGTGATGTGAGGTTATATTGTTGTGGCATACAAGTGAAACATTTTAAATGCTTTTAAAATAAACTGGATACATAAGGCTGAGCCTACTATATATCAGATCCAAAACTTTAAATGAGATCTTTCTCAACCTGCTTATGTTGTCTCTAAATATAGACAGTGTCAATACTTACTGTACCAAACCTTTTATTATTTCAAACAAACTCCTGTACAAAAATGTCAGAGCAGGCAAAGAAACTCAGTAACTTCAGCTAACAGCACATGACAACTCACAGAATGCTTTAAAGTTTACATTTTTATTATACAAGTGACAAATAGCTTTCTTCTGGGCTACTTGAAGACTTCACTGTTTGACAAATAATTGCAGGTAAGCATGTATTAACTTCAGTTACCAAAGTTCAATAGAATGAACTGTCACCCACCTAGATTTACCTAACTGTAAATGACTATGAACAAAGCAGGCTTCTCCCCAATACATATTTTTAGATGGCCCCCATTAAAAATGGAGCTTGTAAACAGTGGATTTACTACCGTGAAAAAGCAGCGTAATCACTGCTTCCAGACAAAAACCCGCAAAACCTAGTGCGATTTCTAATTCTGTTCCTGACAACAACATAGTGATCTGCTGCTACAACTGCAGATGTGACATGAACGCTGAAGTTGCACTGCTGTCCAGTATCACAACACATATTAACATTGGCACCTAAGGGCTCTGATCAGGCTTGAGAAACCTCATAGCGGTCCTTCTGCTCAGAAATAAACTCTAAGGTAATCCCTTATGATAGGAATACTGTGTAAGGACTGACTTCGATGACTCAATCTGTCACAGCACAGACAAGTTTCAGCAGACCAAACGCATCTTCAAAGCTTTAAGGTAATGTTTTCAGAAGGATATATGCATGGAAATTCCAGTGAGAGCACACAAACCCCGACCTACATACATAGGAATAAGCAAATACACCTCTGAATCTGTGCATGAGCACTGGAGTTTTCACACATGCATGCAAGCAAAGTAGACAAAACCAAACGCATTTTCAGAACGTGACCTCTGCAAGAATATTTACAGCAATGGCAGACCACCCAGAAGACACACTGAACAGAGCATGAGCACTTTGCTGCTTTTGGCAAAGCATTTCTATTCCGTTTACTGGAAAAATTACTGAAAAGTAAGAACAACTTGGCAAGGGATTCAAATCCTTGAAGTATCAATCACATCCAATTGAAAACCAATGGAGAGCTGTCAGCTGACAAATACTTCTGTGTTAACTCTGAATTATCTAATGAGTAATATTATCAAGGAACTTGATGATATTCCTTAGACCAGCTCAGTTTTTAAAACTTATTTATATCATCCCTATTCTAACACCAGTTAGACTCCAGGGAAGTTTGCTGCTAGAGAAGAGTAGCTTTATACCAGTTTGTGTCAGCAAAAGGATTACTTACTAAGTAGACCTGTCTGAGACATAATGTTCACCATTGTATATTTACACTGATAAACCATTTCTAGTTAAGTCAAGGTATTAGTATTTTCTCTTTCCTTTCTAAATCTAATACAATTATGCAGAATTTGCGAAATCTAGCAATGGTCTTAGAACACTTTCTCTGTTTATTTATACTGAACATGACAAAGGATATTTATTTCTTCAATTATTGAAAGGTCCAAGTTATACTTAGTAAAAAAGGAAAAATGACCTCTTTGCAATAGGTTTTTGGATAGCAGCCAGCATATAAGCCTTAAAATTAGGTGGATCTCCACTTTTTACAGGAAAGACAACGTATCTTATGAGAGGATGAACATTTAGGTATTCTCCTATTCATAAACTAACTGACTAAAAAACTGTGCGCATTCTTAAAACAAACCCCGTGAATTTTACTTTCCCTTATGTTAAACTTCTCCATTTTTCAAGTTGATTTTCTGTGTTGTCTTTGATTGACATTTCTCTTTATTTGATTTCCATTCTGTCTTCACTACTACTCACTTTGCTTATAGGGAGGTGTTTAAGGATTAAAATGCACAGATAAACTTGTAGTAGTTGAAGTATCTAAGTAAAAAAGTATTCTAAAAGTCAAAAGATAAAGGCTAGCATAAAAACTTAGGCTGTGCTATACAAAGTCAGTCAGGTTATGAACAGATTCATATATTTTAGCTATGTGAAGGAAATGGTTATGTAAATACATACAAGTATTAACATCAAACTGTATTAAATTATGTAAACATAAACATCTTCTGTGATCAATACAAACATCTACTTGTCTCAGGACACTACTGAAGCATAGCTCGAATTTGTTTTGAAGTAGATTCATCATTCAGGTGTTTCGTAGTGAACCTAGAAATAACAAGTTAAAACATTTTACAAACTGAGCAGGGATTAGAAAAGTCTGAAAACTTCAGTACCTGTTTTTGAAATCAATGTATTTCAATTGCACAAAAGAAAAACTTACACATTCCTCTCATTACTGATCACTGGAATTAATAACAGTTAATAGTCTGGCATTCTTTATCTTCTATGTACCCCTTGCAGTAAATTATTCCCTGTTACTAGGTGAAGAACTGTGGCTAAATCCTGCCTAAATGCTGCTCACCATCCATCTATGACATTGTCATCATTCTGGGTTGAAATGATCTCTTTTTTTTTTTTCCCTCCAGTTATAAGTCTCAAAAGAAGTAAGATCATGGAAATACATGAGAAACAGAGTAAATATAAAAAGATCTAGGAATCTAGACTGAATTTTGGCATAATGTGTAAACCTAATTTTAAGCAGCTTTCTTAAATGTCCTGGGAGGACTGAAAACCGTTAGTGTGAGGTTTTTTTTTTATATTTAAGCCAAAGCATTCTCCACTGCTTATGTTTGTAGGCCAACTGATTGCCACATAAGCTCAAAACACACCTGATACCTGCAGGATTTAACTCCACATGAATTTTAATTCAAAAAACATACTAAGCAAGTATGGAGGTACAGTTTGCACTCTATTCAAGAAGTCAACTGAATTCAGTACAGCTTTGAAAAACTTGGCACTAAGACTTCTGTACCAGCCTAAGAAAAGTCAGGCCATTGTGTCTTCCTTCCCAAGACAGCACATTAAACATCTAGCTACAGAACTGGGATTTAGGTTGCTGTTTTCTCTAATTTCAAAAACCAAACAAACAGGGTCATATTGAAAGGGAAGGAGAGAAAGGAATTATCAAAAATCTGAAAAATAAATTATATACTACTAAAATGTTCTAGTTGCCCCAGTATTTTATAAAACAAAGCATATTTACCTTTTTAGATAAGCTTCAGGCAATAAAGCAAGCCTTAAGTGTCTCTCAAGAACGACATTATGAGTTCCATTATTAATAGTGATTGCTTATCAAAGTGAAATGAAATAAACATAAATGAGTATTACTCAAAAAAACCCATAGCTGATAAAGGCAAACCTGAAAGGACAATTTTCTTAGTAAATCAAGCTTCGAAGGTGAAAAGTCTTAAATATAAAGAGATCTGGAAAAAAAGTAAATTGGAATTTGTTATGCCTGAATCAAACAATTATTCCATACGTACCTGAGAGCATTCAGAAGCCCTTCCACAGTGTCAGGTGGTTGTTCCTTTAAAACTTTTATGCATCCCTTCATCTGGGAACAGAAGCATGCCACTATTGAACAATAATATATGAATAGCACTAGCTGAAAATAAGGAAACATTTCACCATACACAGAGAGGTTTTTTCACTACTGAATATTAATCCTGCTTTATATGATACAATAAAATCATAACTTACTATAAAATTAAAATGCTAACTTTTGAGAAACCATAATCTATTTTAATAAGCATTTGTAGATAAACATATATTTTATCTTTAACATAATTTCTCAATTTCCAACTTAAAAATTATCAAGAACAGCTGATATAAGCTAAAAACCCCCCAAAAAACGAAAAACAAATAAGCAAGTTCCATGTCATTGTTGGTAACTATCAAAGAATCAGAGATGTTTTAACTTTGACTTTTATATATATACATACTTGCACTAAAGGAAGTAATTTTCAGTATTCAGTTTTCAGCTTTAAACTTAACTGGTGATAACTTATGATCTTTTTTTCATAACTAATGGCATGAATTTAATCTGAGATAAAAGTCCATGATGTTGATTTTAAGAAATTCCCTCATCCTGTTCAGAATACACTTTCATATATAATGAGTCATGCTCCAGAAGTACCTATTTCTTCCCATTGCTAAGAAGATATCTAACAGCTAATGAGAAATTAGATTAATTCCATCTTACTTAAAAGTCTCATTTTCCAAGTCACATTACAGTGCTAAATCTAAAAGCCAGTATGTACTTTGCAGCTGAAGAGCAACTTGCCTTATTATAGAAGTGGATGATGAAGTCAGGGACTGTGAATTTGCCAATAAAAATTATGTGCAAAATGTAGTTCAGCATAATGTCTGGCCTAACATTCCCTGATCCCTGCTCTGTTGGCTCGTACCTACCTGGAAGATACAACTAACTCTGCAACTAGTGGAACAGATGAAATTCTCAGGTAGCAGGACATGTTCTGAAGTGACAGTTACTTTTCCTGAACTAGAAAAACTCAAGACTATATTCACATCGCTTGGAATAGGTTTACACGCCCCATCAGATCAGATTAGATCAGCCGAGACTGGACCAACTCAAAGGGGCTAAAAATTCAAGCCATTATTTTCTGGTTTTGCTAGAATCAGGATCCCTGAAACAGTCAAAAAAATAAAAAATGAAGCTTTAAATGGAGTCTCCAGTCCTGAAAGAGTAAGGAAAGGGCAATCTGTTCCACTGTTCCTGCAATTTTCTTTAAACAGCCCCCAAGAAGCGACTAGTTCAGAGAAGAGAATTGTTTTTTACAATATGACAAACATCAGCTGAAATATGAAAAGATTTTTTTATTAGAAAAGAATCACTAAACTATTGAGGTGAATCAAGATTTGGGATCACTAATCATTTTTAAAAACTGATTCATACATCTCCTGCCTTCCATTTGCACCTAGCTAACTTTCCTGTAAGGTTACAGGGTTTTAGGAGAAATGTGAGAAACAAAGTACACACATTATATATTTGGTCCTATCAAAATTTTACTTGTGCTGTCCCTGTAGGCAAGAGATTGAATTAGCAGTCAGGAAGTCTGCATTCAATTCCCAGGCTCTATCTGCTGCATGACCTTGAGCAAATCAATTCACCTCTTTGTGACATATCTTTCCCTCTGTAAAACAGAGTCAAAGAGGAGATGTGATAAAATATCCTCAGATGAAAAATGCTAACAAAGACTGAATGCCATAACATAGGTAAATAACATTTTCTTTTGAAGTAGGCTTTCCTGTAAAGGGAAAGCCTTTGCATCTTTTTTTTCATAACAGCTTATTTCTGCTGAAAGATGAGCTTTAGGTTTCTAAAAACACATAGCAAAGATAAGAATACTTTTTTGTGTGTGCTTGCAATATCTGAAAATAAATAAGGTTGATTTCCCTGTGACTGCTTATGCCAAAGCTAAACCTGAAGGCTCATTATCAACATTACAACAGTAACATTTCAGTTCTCTTATTTCAGATTTCAGGCAAAGCAAAGACAATGTTGAGTATCTGCTTATTTATGGCAGATATACTGCCAAAGATGAGCATTTCAGCATAAATAAATTACGTGATTAATAAAAAATTATGACCATAGCACTTACCCCAGGGTAGGTGTATAATACAAATAACACAAAGCACAAAACTCCTGATCTTTATTTTAATTTCAAACTAGCTGATATATATGAAGTATGCAAGTGAAGATAAATTCCAAATTTTGCCATTCGAAAGTAATTAAAATTATTTATACCAAGGCATAAGCTTGTGTTTAAGAAGAGCTGTAGACTAATTTTCTCAAATCTACAGAGTATTACAGAAAAGTCACTCTTACATCGATCTTTGATGTCTTTGAGAATGCTCCCACAGGATGAACATGGTCATACAGAATAATAACTCCCACCATTACTCGCATGCAGAACATAAGAGTCTCTTCACTGGTGAATCTACTCCTGTACTCTCTGGAAAACAGAACAGAAGAAAGTCTTGACTTTGTACTGGACAATTCTACAAATTAAGCCTATGATCACATGAAATCTGAACTGAAATTATATTTTAAGGTTGAAGATACATCTTAGTAAGACTTCAAAAAATCTCTGAATTGTGTAAGTCCTAGTAAATTTAGAAGAATGGTTAGAAAGCAAATGAAGATATGTAAACTTCTTCCAATACCCCTTTCACAGTTCAGATCCTCACTTCAGCAAGATGTCTGAGATGGCTTCACAGAAGATTTCCACAATTCATGATACATGATGGAGACTGATCGTACTTCTGTTTAACATCAGAAACACAAGATACTGGGATCTTAAAGGAAAGCTACTCTTTTTGCTCAAAGTCCTACTTTGATGTGATTTAGTGGGATCTAATTTCAGCAGCAAGTAAATTCAGGACTTCATCTTGGTGGATCATAGTCATTGATCTCTAAGTCTATAGGCATCTTCAACAATCCAGGTTCACTGAGAATCTAAAATGTGGAGGCCTACGAAACAGGACTGTACTGAACTAGTTCTAAGGAGTTTTTCTTTGATTTTTCAGTTCCAAAATAAGAATATGGATGGCTCAGTTAAAAGCCCCTACTGGCTTTAATCCCTGAAACCATCATCAAGAAACAAAAACACTACCTACAGTACAGAAAACCAGAAATCCAGAACATATCACACTTTTTCTAATGAATATTTAGAATATATATATAAAATACATAGATCTGTCTACTGTCATTCACTGATTTTCAATATAACACTTGATTTTTTCACTTAAATGTATCATTAAAATACTAAAATCTGTACTGTACTACCTTTCAGTTTAGAGTAACTTCAACTTTTATTCTTACACAGCATCATAACATGAAGAGATTTAAAATCTACAGACATTTTGATATTGAAAATGCCTGACTAGCCTACAACTAGAACTAAATATCAGATAACCTTCTGGTACATGACTCGTAACTCTGTTTCTCTAATTTTGCAAAAAAATGAGCTGACAAAAGGTTACTCTTCAGTTACTAGGTTGTCCTGGGATTGAAAGATGAGTCCTATCACCTACATACACTTTTTCAGAACTTTCATAAATAAACATAGTAACCTCAGGAATTCCTGCCCTTTATATGGCACCATGAACAAACAATTCAAAGACAAGAAAACTACCTTGACTACCTTGTATGTGTTTTCTACTTAAGTAAACATCTAACCTAAAAAGCACTGGACGAAACGCATAGCTAAACAATAGCAAGCCCACTGGTTCTATCTACACTATTAGATGCAAACACAATTGTACAGTTTCTACACAGATCAACTTTCTTATATCCAGAATAAGATGGCTGCATCCAAACAAGATCTACTCGAATGATCTTTGAAATAGGCTGCGTGCATAATTTGTAAAAGCAGTACTTGAAAAAGCCAAAATCTTTCCCTATGTGTGCTAGTAAGTGAGCAGCAAAGGCAAACAAGAAACAGTAGGTGGCCTAAGGCCCTGTTAGAGAAGACACAGACACTGAAGCCTATTACACTATTTTAATAACCCTTTGTTGAAAGGCAGGCTGACCATGTTAAGCTCCCTCTAAGAAAACTGAATTCATTAAAATATTAATATATTAAAATTAAAAAAAAATATCATAAGGTGGTTAAAATAGGAGGCAAGGCTTTCTAATACACTTTTATATACAAAGCTTTGTATATAAATGCATATAAATGCTATAAAATGCTTTGGATATAAAGGTGCTAGCAGCTTAAGGCATACATAAAGGAATTCATTTGAAAAAAACTGTTTACCCAGGTGGCTACGTAAAACAGAATACAAAATTCTCTCACACAAGAAGAACAAGATTTAATGTAAAACTTACGGTGTTTCCAACATGACTTTACAAACGCTAGCCATAGTACTTAGACAGTCCGTTGTATTTTCAATTGGCAATGTTTTGTTCTAGAAGGGTAAAAAACAACAAAGGTTCAATAAACCATCTTGTAAAATTAAAATCAAGCATGTCTGTGATAGATATTTTCTACCCCATTACTTACTTCTGATACAAAATGTGTAGTTGCATTACTCAGTGTTTTCAGCATTGGTGTGGCTTCTGCATAAAACAGGGACATTCTATTGGCCATTTCATTGTTTACTTCATTCTCAATGTCTAGCTGGTGAAAACATGAGAAAAAATAGTCAGCAAAACTCTCTAAATCTTGCTGGCAGCAGGAAAAAGACACAGTACATACTCATGTCAGCAAGCAGATTGTTGCATGAATAGTTCAACTCAATTTGCTTCATCTGAACTGCTGATTAACTCTCAGTGTGAAGGACAGAACATGACAGCTAGCAAATCAAAATAAGAAACGCTACCACAAATGGTATAAATGCACACTGACAAATACCTCAGTGTAAGCAGCAGATCAGATTTTATTTACTCACATGCATGTTGTTTATTCTGTTGCGACTTATTGTCCGTCTGTAATAACTGAAGTCATTCTGAATTGCTGGGTTTCTCATCTTTGAGAAAGAAAAACAGAAATGATCAGTTTCAGTCAAAAATACACAGAAAAAACCATCATGTATTACAACATTTTATTAACCTTAAGTTCATCAAAACGAAGAGTAAAATGTAAGATTTCTGCAAACTCTTTTGCTAGAGCCTGCTCCCGTTCCAGGTGTTGAGTTGGAGTATAAGGTGGGCACGTCAACGACTCCAATAAGCTCTGCAGGGCTTTCTCTGAATAAAAATCAGAAGCACAAAATCTATTCAGTCCACATTATGACACATTTTAAGTTTCTAAATATATGTTATTTGACGGGAATGAACCCTCCAAACATGCAGAACTCTAATGGAAATGTTTTTCTTACTATTCTAGCATAGTAATACATATATACAGCTGCCTTTTCTTACTATTCTAAGATAGTAATATACATATATACCTAACTGTTCAGGCTCTCTGCCATTTCCTCTCCATTTTCTACCAGTGAGCTCTTTTCTTCTTTTTATCACCCTTTATCTGGGCTCTCTATCAAAAATTCTAGCGAAAGCATTTTTATTGCATTCAGATAGTCAAATATTTCCCTTTCATCTTTCCCAATTAGCCATCAACCCAGTGTAGAGATTATTCTGGCATCTCTGTTACTAAAAGAGTACTCTTAGGCACTGACAGCAATGTAATTCAGCTCCTGCAGCTATAATTACTAGCATAGCCCCAAAAATGAAAGACTTAATAAGCAGGATGTTGTGGAAGAATTTCCTTGCACTGAGAGCTCTCCCACTTCATACATATGTTTTGCATACTGGTTCTCTTCCAGAGTCCTAATTCAAGGAGTAATTACATCATGTTTTGGGTTTGTAGGGATGAAAAACTCAGTGTAAAACTTCAGGTTTCCACTGTGTGAGAGAGTTTATTAATACCCTTTCTCCCTGCAATAGTTATCCCATTATCCCTGTTTTCAAAATATCTCAAAGTATTATTGTTTTACATTCCTTTTAAAACTCTGAAGTATCCAAATTACAAAAAATAAATTCCATCAGTACAATATGGAAGAGTGAAACACAGAGAGTGACACACGAGATAAAAACTTGACACAGTTTTATCGCATTCTTTGCTTGTACTCTAATTAGAGAATACAGACTTAAGTGTCAAACTAACAAACTATGGTAATTCTGAAATCAAATTAAGATTAAAAATATGCCTTGATAAATTTAATTGCACTTAAATGTCTGTTCATATTAAACAAATAATAACAACCCTTTAAAAGGCTGTGGAAAAAGAAGCTTCCTCTTTCTTTATATATAATCTAATAGATACACTAAAACAGGACTCACCTAATCTAAGTGAAAACTCATAGAAGCGCTTCAGCCTTACAACCAGAGGACATACTGAATTCCATGCCTTTTCTTGCAACTGGATATCATTGGGGTTTTGTATTGCCTAAAATGAAAATATTACTGTAAAGAACTGTGGTATATAAATAACAAGCAAAAGGTGGTTTAGGACTTTTTGACCATATTATTTTAGAATGTAATACCATAAAACATAGAACAGTGATGAGAAATTACACTGCACAGGAATAGGAAATTACTAAGTCCGAAAAATACTATGCTTTCCACCTTTTCTCTTCCCCATAATGCATTGATTTAAGATTATTCATTCCAGTACACCACTATATACAGAAATATGTTTTAACATATTCTTTTGGGAGCAAAACTATTGTAGAAACATCAGGTAACACCTTTTGTCTGATTACTGAATGCAGAGATAGCCTTTTATAAAGGGTTTTATGCTTTTGAAATCTTTAATATATTCAGGTTCTCAAGCAACCAACAGCTCACGCTAACAGAAACTGTGAAGCTGATGCAGAACCATGTTTGGTTAGCTGAGAAAAAACACAGAATCATAGAACAGTCTAGGTTAAAAGGGATCCAAAATCAGGTTGCTCAAAGCCCCATCCAAGCTGGCCTTGGATATTTAAATTTTAAGTTAAAAGTTCAAAATTGTACCTTTGGACCAGTTTCACATAATAAGATGCCTGTAAAGTGGATGTAAGGTTATAATTTACTGTAGTTCACTATTTCACTTACACAGAACACTATTTTCAACTTCTTCTATAGTGTATTTCTGACATCTGAGTATTTTATTCCACGTCCTCAACTTTGATTTCTACCATGAGATATATGAAATGAAGCATATCAAATAGTGCTATTAAAAGTGAAAAATTATAGAAATAACTAACAGTAAACTTAAGTAAAAAAAAAAATAAATAAATAAAATTTAGGTCTTTGCATTCAATGGTACACATAACCTGTAATACACTTTCTGAGTTTTCAGACAGACTTGAGAGATGGGCCCGTGTGAACCTCATGAAGTGCAACAAGAGGTGATTCCCTCCATCTACTCCGCTCATGAGACCCCACCTGCAGTACTGCATTCAGCTCTGGGTCCCACAAGAGGGATGTGGACCTGTTTGAGTGGGTCCAGAGTAGGCCACGAAGACAATCAGATGGTTGGAGCACCTCTCCTGTGAAGATAGGCTGAGACAGTTGGGGTTGTTCAGCCTAGAGAAAAGATTGTTCCAGGGAGATCTTAGAGCAGCCTTCAAGCACCTCAAGGGGCCAACAAGAAAGTGGAGAGGGAGTTTTTATGAGGGTATGTATTGATAGAACAAAGGCTACTGCCTTTAGATTGTCAGAGGGTAGATTTAGCTCAGATATAAGAAGGCAATTCTTCACTAAGAGGGTGGTGAGGCACAGGAACAGGCTCTGCTGGGAAGCTGTGGTTGACCCAGTGTTACAAGTCAGGTTGGATGAAGCTTTGAGCAAATTCTTCTAGTGGAAGCTGTCCCTGCCCATGGCAGGGGGTTGGAACTAGATGAGCTTTAATGTCCTCTCCAACCCAAATCATTCTGTAATTCTAAATCATAACACTTCATAGAACATGCTTGGATATAGAACAGTAGCAAGAAACACACTGAGCTTTGCTTGATTTTGCTTCCAAAGAACTGTCATTAACAAACATACATCTCTAATTTCCTGTCCAGCTCCTTTGTATGCCTGAAGGTCTGCAAGCATACTTTCCGAGTCCTGTAAAACTGCACTGATCTGATTCCATACTTCCCTTTCTCCATCCGTGGGCTGTGCATCTAAGAAATAGAAAAGCAAAATGCACAAAGTCAAAAGATAGCTGCAATGCAAATGGCAAAATTACTCAGTTCTACTTAACATTATATCCAGCCTATGTGTAACTCCATTTTAACAAGTTTTTATAAATGATACAATAATACTGCACTGCTATTCTGCTAACTTCCAAGTTTCTCTTTTCTACAGTTTTTGTATACTCTGCTTCATAATGACTCTTCTCAAAATGCAGCATTTTAAAGTGAAGCAGAATTATAAAGCAATGTTACTTGGAAATAGATAATGCATCAATCCTTTAGTAAAAATGTTCTTCTTTCATGAGCTCTACAGCTCAATTACAAAGAGTTGTTCACTTTTCTTGCAGCTTGGGGATAAAATCAGCTTTTCAGAAGATGGAGCAGTGGGATATTACGCCACCTCGAATTTCCTCCAGGCTTCCTTAACAAGGGTGATTTATTTCTCCTTTTGTATAATGCAGATACAGTATTGATAAACATAAATATTTTTCTTATGTCAGAGATCATTCCTGTTACAAAAATATATCCAGCTCTGTCAATGATCAGTTTTCAGGGAGGGAGTGACCTGTCGACCTTTATTGTTCAGAGAAATGACATTTGGAAGTAGATCAATTTTCCCATTCAAATCCCATCCGATGGGATTTTCACAGCAGTGTCACACCAGGGAGTGATACTGTCCCTAGAACATCAACATGCTAGACATCGTCTACCTTCTCTTGCTTTAAAACATCAAGACAACTGGCACTGACTAAAGACTGGATGACCTACATATAGATCTGTAATCTGTATTTGTAGAAAGAATTGTTGTCCTGGAAGATTTCTACAGAGACACTTTTTTTTTCTTTCTCTTTAAATGTCTATTTGCATGTAAAGATAGAACTTCAATTATTATGGAAGAAAAAAAATACCTTGAAGGTGCATCTTGGGACTTAAGGGCTACTTGTTTGAATTAAAGACAATGAGATACCTTCAGTTCAAAACACACCGAATTAAGGTGTACTCTATACATCTCAAAATTAATAGACATTTTCAAAGTACTTTTTCTATTTAATCTTCTCACTGTCATCAAGAAATAAGACACAGTTTTCCACCCATCTATCATAACTGTATTCATTTACCCACCCCCCACAAATGAACCATTTCACTCTGGAGTGTATGGAAAGAGCAGCGTTCTCTCCATGACATTTCAGGTTAGGATAATTTGTTTAAATGCCTCAAGTTATCTGGGGACCTCGCATGAATGAGACATATGGCTGAGATTTACATACCCGTAGCTCTGAAGAAACTAACACTTAAAATCTGTCTTATTTTCCTACGTCATAGTGAGTCCCATGAGACTGGGCACATGAAACAATCTGATTTGATTTGACTTTTGTTTCACTATGGAAGTTTTCTCTAATCTTGTTTAAAAGACAGAACAAGTGAAAACAAAAATAAGCCAGGCTTACTCAGCTGGGTTTTATATCCAAAATACATAACTACAAAAAAAAAAAAAACCAAAAAAACA
>NDXB01004345.1:2259-18092 GCA_002631895.1 Agapornis roseicollis | reverse complement strand
CAACACTTTTTTTCCTTTTCCCCCCCTAAAAAAAAAAAAAACCAAAAAAAAACCCACCAAAACAAAATAAAACAAACCTAAAAAACCAAACCAAACGAAAAAAACCCCAAAAACAACAAAAGAAAACCCACCAAAAGCCTAATAGTTTTCGGAACAGTTTTGAGTTTTCATTCTTCACCAAGTGAAGAATTAAAAGAAACAGAAAACTGTAATGAAGGTAATACATTAATACTCATAGGACAAGATTAAATATAAGAAGGATATACAGCCTTTGTCAATGCAAAATCAAGCATAATATCCAAATAATTAATTTGCATGAAAAGGTAAGACAGTACTAAAAATCACATCTAATCTACACACCCTTTCTGTATCTGAAATGCAGACCAGATGCATAGAACGTTTTTCTCCCCTCAGTCAAACTGTCTGCAGGTTAGAATTCCCACAGAAGCTGGTTAATAATTTCATTCCCGTGAATGTAGAATAATATTTGTCAAAACCACATCATACCCTCCTGGCCTTGACAACCTAGCAAAAGACAAGTGAATAAAACAAGATGCCTTCCAGACTCTGCTTTCAGTTCAGGTGGCTAATAATTCCACTAGTCACTGACTAGTTATGAGGGCAGTTAGTCTGTTTTAGCATGTAATGCTAAAGTCTTATTTAAGGTTTGTCACCACTGCAGTGGTTTTTCCTTTCCAATCTGGGCAAAACTAGACAAAAAGCTAGTTTATGTCCTCAGAAAAGATGAAAGTGATTACAACTACACTCGATAATGCTTTTTAGAGGGTATCAGAACCAGCTACTCTCCATACATTAAAAAAGAATAGTATTCAGTAGAAACAGTACCCTACAATGGATTTTTGAATCTAAACTTTCTAAACTAGCTATAACAAAATGAAGCTCCCTATATTGTTAATACTTGCTACAGGCATGGTGCTGTGCAAGGGGTATCAGTGTCAGGCTTCAGCTGTGTGACAGAAGTGGACAGGCCTCTCTCTGACTGAGCCATTGTCTCTTGCTTAGGGTACTCCCTGCAGTACAGGAGACAAGAGCTTAACCTCTCCAACTGCCTGGAAACAGAATCCATCTCTAACCTTGCACCTGCAGAATGAGGGTATTAATACCCTATTATGCAAAAACTGGGCAGTTGCTCTGCCTGCCAGACATGTTCTAATAATAAGAGACTTTTAATCATATATGAACAACAATAACTGAAAAATTTGTTAATATTTCTGTGGACGAGAAATCCCAGAAAATAAGTGTCCTTGACTGTTGGGAGTATAAGGGGGATTAAATCAGGATCAGGTAACAAGCTGCCTAATATTTAGGAAAAAAGGGAACCTGCTCAGTTTAAGGAGTTTGGTCTTGTAAAAGCTGTTTATTACCTGAGGAGAGGATGGTGCTGACGGTGTCATTTGAGGACACCTCCCAATAATCTGTAAGCTTTTGTATTTTAAGCTAAAAATAAAAAATAAAAAAAAAATGTACCTCAACTATCAAGGTATTTTCAAGAATTCATGTGGAATTACTTATTTTGCCTGAAAGAGGCTCTCTATGGGCAACAGCAGTTTGACAGTAGATATTCTGCAAAAAAAGAACACCTGAAAACTACTGTAGAATGAGCTTCAAATATCCAGAATTAATTTACTTGCGAGCATTTTAAGTAGGGTCAAAATCTAAAGAAAAAATGGTTTTTGAACTGACAAAATCCATTTCAAGAGAATTTGTCCTACAGGCTCATGAAATGCTAACATGCAGAGACTCTCAAGGGTTGCCATTCATTCACTCTTCCTAACATTATTTTTTAGTTGAGAACTAAGAAGGTATTAAGGTAAAATAAGTGGTATATAATCTATCCAGTATGTAGTGTTTTGATTAACAATGCCTATACCAAGATACAAGTGTAAAACAGCAATACAGTTCACTTTCTGGGAATGAAGAGATTCTTTTTCTTTACATTAACCTTTCAGTAGACCTTAAAAAAAAAAAAAATTTGGTTGAGTGCAAATAGTTTGTATTCAACTCAAGGAAAATGCTTTTTCACCTGCATAGGAAAACACTATAGCTACCAATGTTTCAATTTGTCACTGTTAGCTTTCAAGGCTGGACTAAATGGATCTTTAAATTGCTTCTCTTTGCACAGATCCAGAGTAACTGCTTAACTCTGAAATGATTACTGGTGATCATACAGAACTGCTTCTGCTATATCACATTAACTGAAACGAATGCTGGGTTCAAGCTTTTTCAAGTATGACTATGGAGTTACGAAACATGGTTCCCCATCTGGAACAAAGAAGAATGCTAGTAAAAGATGTCCTAAGAATAACAACTGATGCTATAGACAGCTGCAGGAAATGGGGAGAAAAGGAGATAATTTTAAACATCATCTTTTTAGTAGCCTAAACTTTTCAAGGTAAAAATTAAAATAGCTATTAAAACCCACCCAACAACTGGAAAGTGAAATTTGAAACTTACTTCTTTTACATGACTTTTGCTCATCTTCAACTATAGCACAAGGGAAGATTTTGAAGAAAAAAAACCCACAACTTTGAATTAGGTAAGAAAACTCATTTTTCTACGTTCTATCTTCCCGTTTTTCAAGACCTCAAGATTTGCATAGAAGAAATGTATTGAAAGGACTAAGGCTAAATATAAAAAAACCTCAGGCTGGTGAAAAATACTTAAGGGAAAAGTGAGCATGTAAATGAAAAAAGCAACTCGTAATTAAGTATATTTTAAAACAAATGCAAAAGCCAATAATGGCATTTTTCAAAAGACGCAATGCCAGACTGTCCTCCTGGAGGAGAATAACTCACAATAATTTTTGTTGCACAGAACAACTCACAGCATACTGCCTATGACATGTGTATTAGTTAAGGGTAATAAGGGAAAGCAACCGAATAAAAACCTACTACACTAACCTTACTGTGTAGCTTCAGGACTGACCTAAGATATCTAAATCTGTACAACTGTTTGCTATCCTCTCCTGCATTTCTGTTTCCATCCATGTGCCATTGCTGGGGCTCTTACAACCATGCCATCATCCACATCACCCTGACCTGACTGGAAGAGTATTTAGTAAGTGGGGGAGAGAATGTTAAGTTTGGGAGGGAGCGGGGTATGTGTTAAATATGTTCTTAGTACATTCATTTTCCCATGCAGCTAACATTCACGATGGGTGCAATTGTGTGGTTCTACATTTCAATTCTAGCATATGGGTATGAGACTATGTGGTAAATGATCACCCATGGGATATCCCCTTTGGAGCAGCACAGAGGAAATCAACTGTCAAATGAAGTTAATACCATAATGTTGTATCACTTGTGTCACTTTTGACCAACATCAACCCATAAAGACTCTGATTTTTGAGGCATGGAAACAGGTTGTATCTATTCTACTCCTGCAAACGAGGAAAAAGGCTGTTTCTGTGTTTTTAAGCAGTATGTGTGGCACATTGTACGCACAGCAGTAAGAAGTATGTCACCCCCTCCTTTTAGGTAGAATACATACCAAATGAAGAGCGCAAAAAAACCACAGCAAAACAGGGCAGGAGTACCCAAAACCTCCGTAAAAGTCTCAGAAGTAGTACTGACAAACTTTGAGATTTCAACTTATGGCTAATGAGAAAGTGCACAAAAAGTAGAAAACAATATGCCAACACAAGTAACAAAACAGACTAAACAATAAACTCCAAATACCCCTTTATGCTCTGAATGGCCAACTGTAGTGACCATTTTTATTCATGAACTCAAACTGAAAACTCAGGCCACAGAAAGTCACTCACACATCCAGCAAGCATGCAAGCAGGCTCTTATCCATATCCACTAAAAGCATCCATTCTTTTACACCATGTGATGGCTAATTAGAGATCAAAGTACAAAACTACAGACGCCTTCAGTCACATCCCTTCAATACAATAGAGATTTCATGCCTTAAAAACCTCCAGAACTTTATTTCACAAGTAGAACATTTTAACCTTTCACTTGCACCAAACTCACTGAAATTTGGAGATGAACTTGTTCCTCTCTAGGCAGACATGCCCATGTTCTTGCACTAACTACTGGTCACCTCCAGTGGGAGAGGGTGCTTCACCCCATTCAACTCTTGGCAATGCACTTTTGGGAAATGAAACAAACAACCTTTGCTGCCAAGGCAATAAACCAGATATTTTCCCCTCTCACTACCACCTCCATGCCATAAAGGCTTCCCATTGCCAGACCTCTTGTTCCTGCCAAGTCTGCAGCCTGGGTCAGCAGCACTTTCTTACCATTCAGGACGTGATGGAGCTCACTAAACCTCAAAGCTCAGAGCAGCTGAAAACCTTAATAATAGCTTGGCAAAGCTACAGAGCACTACTGAAGCCTTCAAATGTCTGAGAGGACAAAAAAAGAAAAAAATGATGTGGTGATGTGGATAAAGGTTTGACACCTTGGGTTTACAATGAAATTATCAAATGATATAGAGAGAAAAAGGGATACATGGCTCACAGTACTTTCTCTTAAACCCAAACCAACTTATCAACCTTTTTTTTTTTTCATAATTTAAAACTGATTCTTCATAATGAGGTAAATAACATCTAAATGAAAAGATTAAGATATGTGCAAAGTTACAGTCATACACTCCAGCTCTCATCCAAGAAAGCAGGTTTGAACAATTTCATGAGGTATGCATTTAAACAACTTTTTGAATCAGTGCTTCAGTGTGTGTACACACACATATAATCTCATATCATGTCAGTAACTTTTTTCCAGAAAAATAATTCAGGAATAAGTGATTCAAGAAAACTTCCAAGGTGACAAAATGTGTGTCTATAATCACCTGAAATTGTCTCTTAACCCATATTCAAGACAAAGTTATTTTAAAAACACTGGCTTCTCTCAAAATTTGTTGATTTTTTTTTAGAATGAAGCTATTAAGAGACAAAACATCACACACTGTTAGCATTTTAAATAAAAATAATTTCATAGCTGCAGTGAAGTAAGATTAAACATTTGTTTAGGGATCTGATGACCAGTTTCCAAGACAATGTCTGGAAGTACATGCAGGGAAACTGCAACCAGCAAAAGTGAAATAGCTTTGAATCAGATATAGATGTGACAAGGGAATTAGAATGTGGAACACCAATTTGCAAACTGATAACCATGCAATTAAGAGAGATGCAATCAAGCACATACACTTTGACCACTTCCCTTCTTTTTAGAAACTATAATAATCCCAGTTAAATTATCACTGAACCAAGCAAAAGTTGTGCCACCTCCACTGCTTCTATTTTTTCAGCTTTTTATTTCCAACTTATATTTCCATTCAAGGAAGCAACTTAAAAATTTTTTCTTTTTAAACTGATATGATAAAGAAAGCTGAGGTCAAGTTCATTCATATGTAAATTTAACAATGGCTAGGGTTTTGAAACTAATTCAGGGTTCGACTTTACTTTCATATCTTTCTGCCCTTTGTCTTCTCAGAATGAATTAAAGTAATTTCATATGGTTTATAAATATCAAAAAGCACTGTTCAGTTGAAGTGTAATTTGATTTGTTTGCAAATCCCTTTTGAATTGCTTTATGATGCGTAAGCGCATGCAGTTTATTAGAAAATAATAAGCAAAGAAGGCAAGCCAGGCAAGAAGCTTCGCTCACTTTCAAAGTCAAGGAAAAAATTTGGCCCCTGATCAAGCTCTGTGCAAGTGAGAACTTTTAAAAGATTTCCCATTTGGTTCCTGAAAAATAGAAAAGGAAGAGAAAAGGAGTCCTGAGTGAACAAATGGTTTTAAAGACAAGGACCTGGACAGATTGGTTGTGCTGGAAAATACACACTGCAGGCAATCAGGTTTTAAAAGTTTTTCCTCAGTTTCCTGTTAAGTCAGAGAAAAGATTCTCTCATTGTCTTGTAATTGTTTGAACTTACTTTCAAAATCCAGGAAAAAATGTGGATAGTTTTCAATTTCCCTGGTAAGGACCTTAAGAAGATTACCCATCCCAGCAAACCTAGTAAATGCAACAAAATCGTAAACAGTTATATATGTAAACTTTGAATACTACAACTAATTACAACTAAGGGCTTGACATGGTCTGCATCGTATATTAAACATTTTGGCAAGTTCTGGACTGTGAGACACATTTTGATGGTCAATTCTGTAATATTTATGCATGGGGACAGAGAGACTAAGACCTCAGATAAATAAGAGGAAGAATTCTTTAATCAAATTGGAAATGAAATGTTGTATCAGTAGAACAACACAAACAGATATTTATGAGTTTATTACCAGAAGAACAAACTCAGAACAATATCTGTATTAGTAAATCCTATAAATTGCTGCAGTCAAGATTACGGAATATCATTCCAGAGTAAAAAATGAGGTCTTAATCCTTTGTTTGTGATCATTAGCAGAAATACATGCTATTTCATGAAAGTAATTCAATTCAAGGGGGAGAAAAATCTGTTTCTATTCAATATAGATTTATAAAATATTACTGTACAGATGTATCAGAAATAAAAGCTAAAAAGTTTGTTCTAACTTGTGAAAATGTACGTATGCATTTTTGGAGGAAAAACAAACAAACAATCCAGAAAAAGGTTTATCCACTATCTTTTTCATCTTTTTTTGTGTTATTCCTATCTTCTATCATCTTGGAACCCTTTGCATTTGAAGTTATGAAAAACTCCCAAAAAGAAAAGTGACCAAAAGGCAAGTCTCTATGCAAGACAAGAAGGAAGGAGATAGAAGAAGTTCCTTACCAGTACAATCCTTAGGAAGATACATTATTTTGAAACTATGTAAAAATATATCTTCCTAGGGCAAACTTTTTCTCAGAAGAAAACAAAATTAAAATCATGAAAAGCACATATAAGGATGAAGAGGTCTGCCTGGAAGGATGGAGGAAAATGTAATCTTAGATTTAAAACTCCGACTGAAAACTGCTTTTTGCCTCAAAGATAAATATTCTCAGTACTCTTAAACCATGGCTCTTGAGGCTCACATCTGATGCTCATTTATTTTTCAGTTAAACTTTTTTCTCACTTCTGAAGTCAGATCACAGAAAAATTACTCTAAGCATGTATATGGCTGATACTCTGCATGAGGAGACTAAGATTTTTTCAAATTCTCCCCCAAGTATGATAAATATATCATCAACCCTAATGTCTATATGCATGTAAGGGATATATTTCTTCAGCAGGAAAACCTAGGAAGGTTTTCAAAGATTTCAAAGGTTTTAGAGATTTCAAAGCAGCCCTATTCAGTCCATAAAATAATATAAATTAATCAATAATCTGTTTGGAGCATGCAGCTTCATATGATACAGGTTTTTGTTAGACAAATGGCTTTGGTTTGCATTACATACTTCTTCAAAATTTTCTGTCCAGAACAAATCCAGTGAGCAGCCTGTCAAGCCCTTTACAATTAGCAACATCTTGCATATACAATATTGAAACATAAAGAAACATTCTCCATTAGTCATAAAGTTATATCCATTCACACACAGGAAAAAAAAATTACACTTTTACTTTCAGAACAAGATCTGCACTGTATGAGCTGAGTCTGACTTTCTGCTTAGCCTACCAAGGGAGAAAACATACAAAAGAGCAACAGATTTTATACAGCATTAAAACTTCTGTCTTCAATAATTTGAACACTTTCATCACACCGGTGTAATACATTTTATCAGCATCAAGTAAGACAGATGAGATACTGTACATACATTTATTTTCGTTTTCATAACCTTGGAAGAAACAATTTATATTATTATGAAATACTATCACAAGCTAAATTACTGAGTCAGTTTGGATTCTTCACTTTCAACTTGTTTTAAGCCGTATCTTACCTCATTGCCTTCAATCTTCAGAGAGTATCCAACCATTTCTTCTACTGCCAAAGTTAGCACTGCATCCAGAGACTGGTTTAGTTGACAGTATGCTTCGAACAGCGAGGAAGCCTTTTTGCCAAAAACCTGAGGATATGCTCCCTCATTTGCATCAAGTAGCTTGAGGTCATGTGCCCAAGCTCTCGTTTCTGATCCTTCTTATAGAAGAACAGCACATTAGTGCTCTGGAGATTTCTAAGTGTATTTTTCTTGAACTTTTATTCTATCTTTTAATCTAATTTTATGCCCTTCTCTTTCAATCTCCATGCAGAAACTGATTCAGCTATTTAAGTCACAAATATGAAACAAAAACCCTGCCACAAACTTTATACACACTCGCATGGTCAGCCTGAATTTTCCAATGATCTCAAAGGCACTGGTTTGGCATCATCCATTTCTAATATACATCAATCCAAAACCCAGTGATACTCAACATCGACATCTAGAAAATATGGTTCAGGTAGCTGCTAAGCATGCTTTACTTCTTTATGATACGAAATAATTTCTTTAGGTTTCCTGAACATCAAAACTAAAAGCAGGGTCTAGTTCCAAGAAACTTTTACTTAAACTACAACTCATCATTCCATACTAAGGTTTTAACCCCATATTAAAAGGCCAACCTTCACTTTAATGGAAGTATTTATAAACATAATTCCTTGCCCCAAACTGAATAGCTTGCTACTTCCCAGTACTGGGACCTTCCAAACCATCTTTCCCTGAAAACTCTAGTGATTTATTCCAGATTTCAAGAACTGCAAGTCACTTCCAGGATAATTTTTAATGAGATTTCAAAGTAACTGATGATATAAATTCTGAGCAGATCAGCATATATACTGTGGCTGCAGCAGAAATGCAAAGAAACAGCTGATGCACAGAAACAAATCAGAAAGCTTTCATTTAAGAGGATAAAATCCCATTAAACCTGGAAAGCATTTTACTTACTGTAAAATCAGTTTAAATGTGGAAATGAGACTCAATGCATATAGAAAAAAAATATTGCTGCTACAGCACTCCAAAACAATAGCAGCTTCTCTTTAGTGTCCAAATCCCTTAGAATTACAACTTTTAACAGTATGCTTTAAAAATTACATGCTGACATGAAAATGATGTTTGTGTTTTCATGTTTTCCAAACCATTAAAGCTTATCCCAGGATATTGCATAAGCATACAGAAGAAACTTTCTAAGCTACTGTTAACAGTTTACTGTTGACAGGAAAACAAATTCCTTCTCCTCCACTAAACCAATCCATTTACTTTTGAATTGTTATAAAAACTACCCCCCCAAACCAAACCAAAATCAGCCATGGATTTTATATACATATAATGAAAATATACTGAAGTACGTATTTATCAGATACTGAAAACCAGTTTTGAAAGTTTGGCAAATGTTCAGAAACTAGGTATTACCAACTAAACATTGCATGCCCAAAGCTAAGCATCATGTTGGTTAACTCTTTGTTTACACACTGTTTTAAGTAATTACATAATTTTGAAGTGTGGTGGTTTGTATTACTTTTAAATTATAGCTATATTACTACATAAACTGTTAGAGAAATACTAGTTTATTTCTTATTCCTTTACAGGACTAATTTAGTCAGTACCAACCGAAACTCACTACCAGCACTGCAGCTACACTAAAGGTGTAGCAGACAACCTCGTCGTGGTGAAAAAGGCCACATTCACTAGCTCAACCCTTTGCTGCTCATCAGTGCTCCTTTGCCAGAAACTATTTCTTAACTCTGCCTGCTTACATAAACAGTCTAAAAGGCTTTTGTTAAAATGAGCTGGATCACCAAATACCTACTGCTTAAGCTCATCTAGATCATCCCAGAAATATGGGGATGGGAGGATTCTCATGAGCAGCTCCATTTGGTGTTTCAGGGGATTCAGAGTCTCCCAAGTTCAGAGGCGGCAATGGATGATAACTTCCATAAAAGTTATCATTCTTAGGAGTGATGACAACAAAGGAATAATAACTTCTAAGAATAATAATGACAAACCTATGCGGGTAGGGACAGGCATCCAGTCCACACACAGTCTGAGGAACTGTACTGTACTAAGTGTATTAGCATCTTTGAAGCGGTAGAACTGACCTTACTGCACAAAATAATTAACTGTGGTTTCAAAAAAAACACCAACATCTGAATTTAAGATCTCTCAGATCAAAAGCATGTCTCCAGATGGTTGTGATTATTCACCCACAAAGTTTGTTAAGATGCTTGTAAGGAGATATTAGAAGTCCAATATTCAGAAACTGGTTTTGTTCTGTTAAGGAACAAACCCAAAATGAATGAGGAAATCCTGATTAAAGAACACAGAAATCTCTTAACACCGAAAATCCACTTTTTCTGAAGAAAACTTGAATCACCCATTGTTTTTTGCTTGGGAGAGAAAGGCAAATAATTTTTAACTGTATTTGCCAACACTATTACCAACATTTTTGTCTTTTTTTCCCTTCTTTGCAATAAACATATTAAAACAACCTAATCTCTATTTCTGTAAGACTAGTTCCAAGAAAACGGGAATGCTGCAGTGCTCAGTGTCATCCACAGAGCAAAGGTACAGGCAGAGACTAGAGCACCCTCCCATGGGTGCCCCCCCCACACCTCCCCTACTTCTTGCTCTCATCATCAGCACGTGAATGGAGTTCTGCAGAGGTCAGGCAACAGAACAGGTTTTATCATTGGTAAGAAACTGGGAATATTATCAACCCTGCCTATGGCAGGAGGGCTGGGACTAGATAATCTTTAAGGTTCCTTCCAACCCAAACCATTCCATGATTATGGCTGTGAAAAGCAGAGTACTGGAGTCAGGAACAGTCAGGGAAGCACTCTGATTAATGTTCGCACAGCAACACTATAAAATCACTGCAGTTAGGGATGGGGTTACCTAGACCCCAAAGCAGGAACAGCAGCAACTCTGTCATTCTGCACAGATGTTTGTCTGAAGTATTCTTACAGCTCTTCAGAAAGCAATTTAAACTCGATCACAATAGCTCATGTTTTATTACACCTGACTAGTCTCACTGTCCTTCTTGTAAATCCCTCCAAGGGTCTAAATTCCAGTGGGTCACTCAACTCTAGGTACAGTGCTCCAAATACATCCAAGTATAATGGCAAATATAATGAAGGAATCACACCTTGCAGAAAACTGTGTTTTACACATCCCTCACATATCGTTTCCCTAAGTTTTCTTTTACCTATAGCTTTCTTTTTTCCATTTTGGCACTTCCTTAGTCCTGCTTCTATAAAGTACCTTACACTGGAGGAGATCATCTTCAGTGCCATCACACAGCACATACAAGAGAAACAGGTTATCAGGCCTAATCAGCATGACTCTGTGAAAGGCAGGTCCTGCTTGATTAACCTGATCTTCTTCTATGACAAGGTGACCTGCTCAGTGGCTGCAGGAAAGGCTGTGGATGTTGTCTAACTAGATGTTATTAAAGCCTTTGGCACCATTTCCTACAGCACTCTCCCAGAGAATCTGGCTGCTCATGGCTTGGATGGGGTAGCCTTCACTGGATACAAAACCTGACTGGATTTCTGGGCCCAAAAAGTGGCGGTGAAAGGATTAAATCCCGTTGGTGGCTGGTCACCTCACAGCTCACAGGTGTTCCTCACAGCTCAGTACTGGGGTCGGTTGTGTTTAATACCTTTATCAATGATCTGGATGAGGGGACTGGGTGCACCCTCAGTACATTTGCAGACACCACCAAGTTGGCTGGGAATGCTGATCTCGTAAAGGACTTGAAGGCTCTGCAGAGGGATCTGGACAGGCTGCACCAGTGGGCTGTAGCTAATAGTATGAGGCTCAACAAGACAAAGGGCCAGGTCCTGCACTTGGGCCACAACAACCCTATCTAATGCTACAGGCTTGGGGAAGAGTGTCATCAAGAATCAACCTATGCTCAAGTGAAGAAAACAAAAACGCCATACATGTCTTAGGCAGGTGTAGCATAAATATACAAAAAAACAAACCAAAACAAAACCAACAAAACTCAAACCCAAAACCAGATGTAAAGAAGTGAAAAGTGGAAGATGAGAAGAAAGTTGTTCAAGGTGAAATTAACCCAAGATAAAAGATTCATACCTGCTTTGAACAATTATTTCATTACAATTACTAGAAAAGCAACACTTCAAGCCATTTTGCTGTTAACTGATATACAGATTGCAGGGCACAAAGCCTACAGAAAAGGTGAATCAAGTCAAAGGGAGTTAACAAATAGTTTGCAATGACAAATACATTTTTCACTAATCATAAAATGTTAGAAGAGCTGGCCAACAATATTAGTACCAACAGCCCCAAGGATTAAAGAGCTTGGCTCATGGTTTCACTAAAATCAAAAGGTAAATAAATGCCAAAGGGTTACTTTAGGTGAACTTAAAATTTACTCACAGGGGGATTTTTCTACATGCCAACCCTCAAACGTGAACATACTTTGAACAGAACTCCTACATATTTTCAAAATGCCTAACTCAGAAAAGCCATCATGAAAGGATAAAAAAAAAAATAAATCTGGATTCTGATTCATAGGTCATAATAAATTAAAAATGCCAACAAAAATGTAGAATGGAAGCCAATTAAGTAATTACAATACAATTATATTTGAAATTAAGAAAATACTGCTGCACTTTGATCCTTCCACCCAAGTGCACAGTAATGTTGACTGAATATGGCATTGCATGCACAAATGCTTGTACACAAAACAGGGACATAATTTCCCTGTACACAGTAAATGAAGCATTTATCAATGGATGCTGTTAGGTAAACAAAGCAGGATACTCATGTTTACCAAACTGATACACAGGAGACAGATACATTTAACAGGAACAGAACAGGCTTGGCTAGTTTAAGTGCTTCTTCCTTCAAACCAAAAACATTGCCTTTTTTTTTTTTTTTCCAGGTGGAGTTTGACCCAGCTCTTCTGAACTCTTCTGAGAGAAAAGCAGCCACATCATCATCTTCCTCTTGAAGTTTCCTCATCGCTATCTTCTCTCACCAAAATCATAGTGAAAAAGGAGATTAACTCTGTTCTTCAAATACAACACATTTGGGCATTTGAGAAGGTACCTGCTTTCAACATTGGTAAATATGAGTGAAAAATCTTAATCTAGGTCATAAATATTAACCACAGAATCATAGAACCATAGAACAGTTAGGGTTCGAAAGGACCATAAGATCATCTAGTTCCAACCCCCCTGCCATAAGCAGGGACAAAGCACACTAAACCATGTCACCCAAGGCTTCATTCAACCTGGCCTTGAATACTGCCAGGGATGGAGCATTCACAACTTCCTTGGGCATTCCAGTGCCTCACCACCCTCACAGGAAAGAATTTCTTCCTTATATCCAATCTAAACCTCCCCTGTTTAAGTTTGAACCCATTACCCCTTGTCCTGTCACTACAGTCCCTAATGAAGAGTCCGTCCCCAGCATCCTTATAGGCCCCCTTCAGATACTGCAGGGCTGCTATCAGGTCTCCACGCAGCCTTCTCTTCCCCAGGATCAACAGCCCTAACTTTCTCAGCCTGTCTTTGTATGGGAGATGCTCCAGTCCCCTGATCATCCTTGTGGCCCTCCTCTGGACTTGTTCCAACAGCTCCATGTCCTTTTTATGTTGAGGACACCAGAACTGCACACAATACCTCAAGTGAGGTCTCACGAGAGCAGAGTAGAGGGGCAGGATCAGCTCCTTCAACCTGCTGGTCACGCTCCTGTTGATGCAGCACAGGATATGGTTGGCTTTCTGGGCTGCAAGCACACACTGAAGCTGGCTCATGTTCATGTTCTCATCGACCACCACCCCCAAGTCTTCCTCTGCAAGGCGGCTCTGAATTTCCTCTTTGCCCAACCTGCAGCTGTGAAACCATGTATCTGCACAAGCTCCTGGAGTGACAAATGTTCTTTCTAGAACACAGAAGTATTTACCAGAGGAATGGGGAGAATTAACTTAATATGAAGATGGAAATACAGGAAGAATAATTACAACCAGCAGAAGTTACCAAATAAGGAGAAACCAGGAAACTAAAAGACCATGACTTCAAAAAAGCACTTCCAGTAATCTCAGATATCTGAAAAAATAGGAGAACAGATCTTTTAGAAAGTTGCTTTAAGGAATAAGGGAGCACAGGAAACTCAACAGTTAAGAAAATACACAGCATGTTATTCAAATGGACAAGATAAGAGACTTTGAAATCAACATGCCTGTATAAGCATACAGAAGAACTGAAGGAAGAAATATACAAAGATGGAAAAATTTGTGAATCGGCTGTAGATGAGAAAAGAGGAAATGTTATTTAATACCATAAATTTGTTGCAGCACTGAAAATCTGAAAGTTGTCAGCAGTTTCATGGCAAAAAAGAGGATGTATTTTTAAACACTATCTGGTATCTGTGGTATAGATCTGGTTTTGTTCAATACTTTTTAAAATGTATTTTCTTCATTCACTAATTAAAATATGTACTAAGAAAGAAAGGAATTAAATATTCTGGAAACCAGAATCATAACACACTTTGATGTACTGGAGATGCTATCCAGAAGAAATTCAGTAAATACAAATGTGAAATCGGAAAAAACAAATCAATCCACACATGCAGATGGACTGGTAAGCAGAAAGACTGAGAGAAGAAAAAATATTTAATCATTATAGTGTACTGTAAATTACCATAAGGCAGGTCAGAAAGTTGCTAAACTCCAGAATCTTTCAAAAATTGCTCACAGTCAAGTGAAGTGATGAGGATACTGAATAATGAGCAAAACCAGATTTTCTCTAAAACACTGATCTGTAATTATGCAGAAGCTACAGAAAGTTCCAATGAAACCCCTCCTTTTTTTCTTAATTAGCTTTGTGTCATTTTTTTAATCCCTTCTGATATTGTTTCATTAATTCCTATTCTTTCAGATTAAACACTGAATTTATTAAAATGTACAGGGGCAGACTTGGTAAGAGGCCTTTTTCTGCATAACAGCCTGTCTTGAAAATTGCATTTAGTTGACAGACAAGCCCATTAGCCCTCTTAATGATGCAAACAAGGAGATTCTTCATTTTTGCAGTGTGCCTAACACTGGAAGATGCACATTCTCTAGTAAATCTATTTACAAATAACGTGTTTTACTTACGCAGAATGCCAAACAAGCTTCTGTGCCCTGAGATCAGCTGCTAAAAACCCCTGCGACTTTTTAAACCGCCACTGTAATTAAAAATTCGATTTCTTGTCGGTGTAACTGAAGATTACAGTAACACGCTGACCCTGCCGGGCTCCGCAGTAATGAATGGATCCTGGAACCTAGGCCTCCTGTTCCAGTGCCCTGTGAAGAGCCGGGGTGCGCTCTGCTGCCCCCTGCTGCTCCTGCCCCTTACCGCGCCCCGGAGACCACTCCCGGGGTTCTGACTCCACGCACGGAAATCTCACGCTTCACACAGAAACACCTACCACCCGTGTGCCCAAGTGAAAGGCCACGGCTAGATCCAGTCATTGGGTTGGACTACCAGTCGCTCACCAGTGCTAACCTATGCCTGCAGGCGAATTTTTGCATTCAGACTGAATTTTTGCAGGGGCTGCAGCTCTGATGTCAGGGGATGATGACTCCACACTTTCAAAATTAAAGCCAAACTAATCTAGGTATTATTTTAATAACCACATTTCATAACAAGTACCAACATTAAAGAAGTTACACTGCTCTCTCTTTCCTCCTACTGAAACTCAGAATTTATCATACAATCACAGAATGGCTTGGGTTGGAAGGGATGTTAAAGCTAACCTAGCTCCAACACCCCTACCACAGGCAGGGACACCTTCCACTTGACCAGGCTGCTCAAAGCCCCACCCAACCCGGCCTTGAACACTGCCAGGATGGTGGGGTCACAACTTCTCTAGGCAACCTGTGACAGTGTCTCACCACCCTTAAAGAATTTCTTCCTAATATCTAATAAAAATCTACTCTTTCAGTTTAAGGACATATCCCCCCCC
>NDXB01004344.1:736-35391 GCA_002631895.1 Agapornis roseicollis | reverse complement strand
GGCAGGAAGGAGGGGTTGAGTGGGTGAACGTGCTGCCTGGCTGGGTTCAAACTACAACAGTGGGCAATGTTATAAAATGCCAGGATGAGGAGACAGTGGCATAGAACATCCTTATTTGTTTAGAAAACTAGGCCAAAAAACTAAGTAACAAAGGCACTACCAGCCATACCTGATAATACCAAGAGGGTCTAAATCTTCCTCTTCTTCCTCCTCTTCCTTTTCTTTTTTCTCCCCTTTTTTGGCATTTTCCACTGATAAAAGCTGTGAGTTTAAGTCAGGTGTCTTCTCCTCTTTGAAAAAATCCCATGCCTCATTTTCTTCGTCTTCTTTCTCCTTGTCATCAGGAATGTTTTTGCCCTTGAAATCAATGGCACTACTAGATTTTGTTCCTGCAAAACACGATAAGGAATGCAAAACTGAGTACACAGGATAACAATTGTATTTTATTTAATATCTTGCACCTGTTCCTGATGGTTTTGTTTGGGGAAGTGGAGGACACAATCAGTTTCTGTGGCATTCTTTCACCATTCATGACTGTCCTTTCTATCCACTATGTGTTGTTACGTGTCTGATCTATTTACTGATTTAAAGTGGTTAAGTAGAGAAAGAGGAAATGAACTTTATCTGAGATATAGCAGTACATATCTAATCTGCTTACTTATGTTCCTTCCGTAGTTAATAGAAATAATAGAATTTCCACATGGCGATTCATCCCATCCAAATAAAGTTGTCTGAAAAGGAGTTTCCCTCTGAAGTGCCTGTTTCTCTCCGCTAGCTACAGAGAGGCCATAAATACTCCGTTTTGATGTAGGCAGCTAACTTTCACATAGCTAGTTGAGATAAAGTCCACTTTTTGTTATTAATTTAATCCATTTAGGCTAAATTTAGAGCACTGGACAGCCCAAAAAAGTTTCCACAGCAGCTCTTCAATCGACACTCAAAAAGAAAGCCTGAAGTTCTGACTCCCTTCAGTATGCAAGATCCATCCACCTGAGCAAATTCAGCAAACTGAAACATGTGCTTCAACCAACAATCCTCACCATACTTCAGGAAAGCAATTTAAAACAATCAGATTAGCTAAAAATAGGCTAGTGAAAACCATGATGGATAAAATTCATAGTTTGATACTTTTGACTGTTAAAGTGACATGGCATGGGAGACTCATCTCACCCAGCTTTTCATGTCTGCATCTGCCAAATCATCCAGGGCAAACTTCACCAACTAAGTATGGGTATCTAGGGGTCTTATACTCCCCTTATGGGCAAGAGAGTGCTGAATGGGGTAGGCTGTGAACGTTAGGATGCTGCTTATCCTCTCCCCACAGTCACCTGTCTTTTATCATATCGAGCCTCCCTAAACACCCCTGAATATATTGACTATGTAATCAGCATCTGTAAGGGACGTACACAACTAGCTTGAGGGACTGCAGTGTATGTACTGAATTCCACGTCATTTGGTAGGGTGAGCCTTTATTCTAAGGCTGATTTTGATCTGCACCCCATCTGTCTACAGTATGAATACAATTGGAATAATTGATCACTAACGGAGACCCTGCACTATCCCTTTAGGGTCCATCTCTCCACTGACAATATATAGTTATTTAGCCTCCTAAACTTAGGTGCTCTGAATCACAGCTTATGTATATACCTAAGGGAATCAGAAACAGTGGGATAGACACCTATAAAGCAATTATTGTGGTATCAACACTTCTGAATGAAGCATATGTCCACTGAGAGGAGAGGAAGATGCATGACTATGCAGCACTGTAGACGCACAAGAGGGTGTTTTCAGTGGCAATGTTTATTCTGGCATTCTCCATTTTTTGACTACCTGCATCAAGAACTTAATGATTTTATCAAGCACACTCATGGGAGAGGGGACACTCACATCTTTTACCTAAAAATTCCAATAATTCAGGACTGGTTGCCAGATCCTCATCTTTTGAGATGAATTTCATGATATCATTGAACATCGCTCTTCGTTCACAGATGTCAGATTCTCCCACGAAGAGCACTTTTCTAGGCAAGAGTGGAAGAGAAGCCTGTGGGTATCGTGCTGCCAGTCTCTGGTAGAGCTCCTCTATCTCACTATACTTCTTGGAAACCTGCAATGAAACATGTTGCCTGGTTAAGTTTCTTTACAGGGAAGACATAAGCAGCAAAGCAATAGTTTAAGCACTGTGAAACACTCACTCTAGAAGCTGAAGTGGAAAAACATGTATTACCAAGGAGCTTTACATAAAGCCTAGTAAAAGCCTGTTATCTGCACAGTGAATCTCCAAGCACTGCTACTGGTCTTCTAATTCTACTATTAAAATCCACTCCCTAATGAAACTGAAATTCATTGCCAAATACTCAGTGTCCATTTGTCTGACTCATCAACTAATGAAATACTGGGAAGGTCACTGCCCCACTCTTCTCTGACAGCAAAACTCCTTGTCCATTAAAAATTAGGTATATAGTGCCTATCCCTGAGAGACAGAGGGAAGAGAAGCCCAGCCAGGCAGGTATGTGACAGAGAAAGCAGCCTGTATCTTTTGACCACTGAGCCAGAAGACCCATTTCTCAGCCTTGGTAGGCTTCAGTGCCCTTCTGACTGTTAAGGCCTAAAAAACCTGGCCTGTTTGCTTCTATGCAGAGCACCTAACACAGAAACCAATGGGCAAAGACTTCAGCTGACCTACGACTATTCAGTTTATCTATGAGAAAATAAAGAACAACTTGGTCATGGCCTATATATTCTCATGCAGGGAGAAGATGCCAACAGCAAATTGCGTCATTCCTTTTGTAGACAAAGGCAGGAAGCCTGAGAAGTAAGGGCCAAGATAATACAAGGAAAGCAATAATGATGGGAATGGTGGTTAGAAAAGGTGTGACTTCTAAGTAAATTTAGATTTTTAATTTGGTAACTTAAAAAAATCAACATACAAAAAGCACACATAAACAAAACACTGCCTCTAAGTGATGTTACAGGTAAAATGGAGGGTTACTGTTATGCTCTGTGACTGTTTTACTACACAGACTATACAGACTATATAAATCATCATAGCCCCCCATGGCCCCATAATCTATGTATGTGTTTCCATGAATACAGAGTTAGATTAAAAAAATGAATGGAATCACAGTATCATAGAATGGTTTGGATTGGAAGGGACCTTAAAGATCATCTAGTTCCAATCCACAATCCAAAAAACTAGTGCTAGTGGAGTGCATATGGCACAGATCCTCTACTAGGGTCCAGTTCTTATCCTCCCTTGTAGCACATGTTGGTAAACCCTAACGGAGTGAATCCTAATTAATACTGTAACATAAAACATGGAGAGACTCAAGCACTACATCTTGGGATGTAAGAAGGCAGAATTCTTCCACCAACACAGTGATAAAAGAAAGGCAACCCAACAAAAAGCACAGAAGGAGAACGGAAATGAGTTTCAGATTAACCCAGAATCCATAAACTACACCTATACTGGCAAACCAAACAGTATCAGGCATATTCCCAGTCACTGGAACCTGAGAATGTCTATTGAGACTTATAGTGTCTCCTGGAATCTGACAATGTCCAGTACAGCTGTGACTCTGGGCAGCTGGCACTCTCACAGATATTTTTTCAGCAGAGACCACACAGTAGCCAGTTTGGGTACCAATGCCTACTGCTGACAGTAAAAAAGTTTCTATTACGAAGGCAGTCAGACTGTGTTAGCTGCCCTCCAGGCCAGAGAACGGGTCCTGACATTAATGGACACATCCAACTTACTAAATTAGACATAGGCATAAAGAGCAATAATCACCTTAGCTTTCATGCTTCCCTGCCTTGTGCAGTAATTATCAACCAAGATGGCTGATTTGAAAACTGTTTGCATTACAGCTGTACAATCTTTGCTATAGGTTCAGTAACCAGTCACAAGAGGCAAGCAGCTACTTAAGAAAGACCTGAAGCATAAAACCAAACCTGAGTTGACAAAAGAGTGAAAAGCAAGAATTTTAGACTTGTGTCCTTAAAGTAATACAGGTAAGTGTGAGCAACATTGTGCTCTGCATGCAGGATCCGACATACAATGCAACAGCCAAGCATTAAAGTGATGTCCCCAGAGTAAAACAATCTTCTCCTTGAAAGATACCCCCAAAATAGAGAGGAAAGCAATTCTGGAGTTTCTGAATTGCTGTGAATTTCTAATTTGCTATGCCCCAGTATCACTCTGACCAAGGTATGATGCCAGCACCTTTCCCAAACTACCATGTAAGCACAAATATATAGGCAATAGGCAATTTACTGGTACTTCCCCACTGCCCCCAAGAATAAAGAACATTACCCTCCACCCAGAAAAAAAAAAAAAAAATCAAGTCTGATTTGTGAAAAATGTTTAACATCTAATTAATTTCAATAATAAATAATATATTAATGTCTGAAAGCAGCCAATCAACAAGCCTATGCCAAAACAGCTTTAAAATACTCAAACCCTAACACTGTACTGAAACATACAAATGTATTTCTTCCTACTTAATTTTCATTCCTCCACTATCAAGCTCTGTAAATTATTCATAAATCCCAATTTGTGTCTAATTACACCACTGAAGCTAAAATAAATGCACACCCTCGCATCCTATTGCTAATTGAGCCTTTGTGAATCTGCGTGGCTTTGAACAACCATAACACGCAACACAGCATACAAAGTATGATAGCACTATATCCAAAGCATACTAATCTGCTACGCCTGCACCACACCACACAAGTTCATATTCAGCAGTGTGGGGTGCCCTCTGCTGGGATAACCTACTACACTGGCAAGGTGTTAAACCTCCACCCTAAACCATTCCCCACCACTAACTATGCCGGCCCCTGCAAGCCCCTGCCAGCTGAAGGCTCTCCAATAGCTATCCATCTGCTTCTACATCTTCACTCAACATTACTGCCAGCTTTACCCTGATCTGGGTGCTGGAAATGCAGCAGTAAGACTGGTTAAATCCAACAACCTCAGACCAATGCATTTAGAATCACAGACTGGTTTGGGTTGGAAGGGATCTTTAAAGATCAACCCCCTGGCTCCTTCCACTAGACCAGGTTGCTCAAAGCCCCATCCAGCCTGGCTCTGAACACTGCCAGGCACGGGGCAGCCACAGCTTCTCGGGGCAACCTGTGCCAGTGTCTCATCACCCTCATCATAAGAAATTTCTTACTTACATCTAATCTATATTCACCCTCTTTCAGTTTAAAACTGTTACTTCTTGTCCTGCCACTACTGGGCTGGTAAAAACTCTCCATCTTTCTTATAAGCTCCTTTTATGTATCGAAAAGCCACAATAAGGTTTCCTCAGCGCCTTCTCTTCTCCAGGCTGAACAAGCGCAACTTTCTCAGCCTGTATTCACAGAAGAGGTGCTCCAGCCTTTATGACCATTTTCACACCCCTTCTCTGAACCCACTGCAACAGGTCCATGCCTTTCTTGTACTGGGGACCCCAGAGCCAGATGCAGCAAGACAGGCAACACAGGGGCCTTACAAAGCACTGGCCAGGTCTCACAGAATGAATTTTTCTCGAGCCCCATGCATCACACAGAGCATTCTCATACCCTTCCAGTCAGGAAGTACCGCTCTGCCATGACAATTTTGGACCTTTTCTGTTTGATGTCCTTTAACAGTTTTCCAGGAGAAAGGCATATCAGCATGTAACAAAATTAAATGCTGCTTTTCCTAGCTACCACTCACAATGCTTTAAAAATGGTTGATGGATCCTATGGCTCAAAATGTCAGGATAAAAAAGAAATGCTGCTCTAAACCACATTTTATCAATCCTACAAAGTTCCATTTGATTAATATTCAAATACTTTTCTTTTGCTGTCTGTAATTCCTCTAGGTCCTGACCCTGCAATAATCTTCTCCCCCTCCATGCCTCTAACTGAACTCTGTGAGTACTGTGGACCTAAACCCCCCCACCTGTAAATCAGCCTGATTGCATTCAGTTCAAGGAGTTCTGTCAAGTCACAATATCAAAGGCTCAACCTACTTCACTTCAAAAGAGTTAATCATGCAAATATAGCAAAGCATGCGTATATTTGCCAGGTCAAGACCCTATTTGCCTGTAACAGTTAACATCTAACACAGAACTTAAAAGAGAGACAGGGATGGGTTGAGTAGTTTTTGCACCAAGAACAAGTAAGTTTGTTATGATCAAATATAGCTAGAAGGTTAAGAAAACCACGGTGAAGTTCAAAGTAAAAGCCTGAAGTTTGCTGCTAATCCCTCAAATCTCATGCATGTGCTTTTCACCCTTCTTCACAAGAACCTCATGCACACACCAGAATGCCTACAGGATACAAGCTGGGACTCTCAGTTTTGCATAAGAGAATTTGATCCCACTCAGTATTAATGGGATTTAATGCCTTCTTTCCCTTTAATGCTAATTTTAATGCCCCATTTCTAACCTCCTACTTGTCTTGATACGCTTTATTATCTACTGCAAGAATTTCAGAGAGGTGGAGATCTCAGAGCTAACTCAAACCCGTTGGCCACCCACTGCATGCTAGTGAAGAGCACTCTTTGGTTTTATAGTATCTCATGTTAAAGTACTGTGAGTTTCTTTTTACAAAGCCCACTTCTTCACACTGTCAGAAAATGGAGATACAGCAGCACTGTCCTTTAAAACAACCATTAGCTTTGGATACAGAAATCAAAAGCATCCCTTCTCACAGACAGCACAAACCAAGCTTTCACTTGAACACTCCCAATTCAAGCCATATTATACTTAATGTTGCTTGGTGACCTCATCAGTATGCATTATGATAGATTTTAATTACATAGCCACATGCTGCTCTCCCCATCTGTTTTGCCCAGCAGCAGAGCAAGCACTCTAATAATATTTCTTTTTAATCAACATGAATTCTTAACAGCTCCTGAACCTATTGCTACACTAAGCAGGGATTTCCCCCACACACACACATCACAGAGGTTATAATGTGAAGGAGTTTATCTTAATGGGTTCAAACTTAAAACAGGGGAGGCTTAGATTGGATATAAGGAAGAAATCCTTTACTGTCAGGGTGGGGAGGCACTGGAATGGGCTGCCCAAGGAAGTCGTGAGTGCTCCATCCCTGGCAGTGTTCAAGGACAGGTTGGACGAAGCCTTGGGTGGCAGGATTTACTGCGAGGTGTCCCTGCTTACGGAAGGGGAATTGGAACTAGATGATCTTGAGGTCCTTTCCAAACCTAACTATTCTATGATTCTATGATCTTCACAACACACCTGTATGATCAGAAAACAGCAACTCCAACATGCAGATTCTGAAGCCTACAGAAAGAAGGCCAACATATGCAAACAGGCAATGACAGATGAATGCACACCTACATATTTACGCTCCCTCATTTTATGAGAGGAAGACTGTTCTATAGTAAATTCCTCCCAAAAATGTGCTGTGCCTGTCAAGCACCAGTAGTTATTTGTTCAGCTTTGAAAAAAGAAAGAACTCAATTAACAAATGTAACCTGTAAAAAAAGAAGCAGTTAAACTGTGAGCAGACAGAAAGAGAAGGCACTATAGGCTGGGTGGATTTTTAATAAGGCTTGGAAGAGAGAACTTAAATGCTAAAAAAGGTAAGCTGTGGCTTGAAGAAATGAATCCACAAAAAACAAAACCCTTTCTTCTCCCAGAAAACGGCAAATCTACAGGCAATAATCAACTACCACCTTTGCAGCAATACATCTGATGCACTACCAAAGATAAAACCAGTTTCATTCTTTCAACAGGACAAGAGTATTCTGACCTTTGAAAGAAATGCAGCTGACATTTTCTTCAGTTACCAAACTGAACCTTCAAGGTTAAGCAGTTCTACAGCCCTGTTCTACAGATATTTTTTTTTTTTTTTTTTAAAGGAAAAAAAAATCCCTCCAGTTTCTAAGAATTTAGATCTGAAAGTCATCACAGAAGTGAATTCTTTTGTTACTGTTTCACAAACGTTTCAATTAGAAATGCTATGATACTGAGTTTGCATAGTCCCATTAAGGCTGGGGAACAGGGAACTCTGGATTGTTTAGACCCACAGTAAAGGCCAGTAACTTCACAGGTCAGATCTGAAATCTCCTTCTGATGTTCATCTGGTTTTGGTCATATGCCTTTAACATATCCCCATCCACATGATCTAAATTGCAGCCCAGAGATCACAGCTTGCTTAGAGAATGTGCCTGTCTTGCTCACCATCTTTTCCCAGGGAATACAGAGAAGCTATTTGAGCAATAAATGCTCAATCCCATTGCTCATAGCCTAATGCACAGAAAGCTAGGTTCGTTGCTGCCACCTAGGGTATGACAATATAGAAGGCAGTCACTTCAACTGGAAAGAGGTGGAAGAATAGCTACACCATTTAGACTGTATTTCAGACATAAAAAGAGGGGAAGAAAGAAAGACGAAGGGTCACAAAACACAGACCTGGCTCCTGAGGTAGCCAAAATCGGATTAATGTCTCCAGAGACAATGAGAATCCTACCATGCCTATCCATCTTCTCTCACCTACCTGTCATCTCAGCACTGTGACGCTGGCTCCTTCCAACTTCTCAAATCTGATAACCTCAAACACAGAAAAACAGGAAGGAAAAAAAAAAAACAACTCCCTCTCCCATTCCCCTCCTGTACTTGGGAAGGCAGAACCAGCAAACAGTTGTTTGTTTCCTTTTTCAGATGTCTCATCCCACTCCACCTTGCGATACAGATTTGATGTGTTAGATTTGCTGCCCAATATAACCCATCCTTCTCTGCTATTTCCCAGACATATGGTTCTCTTACATGTCACCTTCAAACTCTCTGGGGAAATGTAGTGTTTCCTGTTTGTGCTGTTACAACATCCAGCAGAACAGAGCACTACACAAGACACTACGGGTGCAACTCACCTCACCTGGCAGCCACAGGTCTGGGACTTGCCTCCAGGGTAAGACAAATGTCTATATGCAGGAGGTGCCTCAACTCCCATGACAGTCAGATACAGTCACTACATTTTGCCGTGATGTGACTGAAACTCAACACACCTTAACATAGGCAACTACTGGTACTTTGGATGGCGTACTTATCTCACCTCACTCTGTTCCAAGGCAGTGCCAATACCTTTATGTCCTCTATCACATCTGCCAGCCCTTTGCAAGCACTTAGAGTAATTTAGGGTTTCTCAAATGGAAACAGCTGTATATGTTAGGCAAAGTGGATTCCCTCACACTGTAGATGCTCAGCTACATCTTCTCAATAATACTGCACTTTCTGGGATGGGTGCTTAGAAATCCACTGCAAATAGACACCTAATCATATAGAACAGATTGTTCTGCCTTTAGCCAGGCATCTTGTGCCATCTGAGATGCTTTGGGGTATCCAAACGGCTTGTGTGGGGCAGGCAAATATGACACAGGACCTATGGATGGCAGACCCACAACCTTCTGAAGGCTAGGTAGAAAATCCCAGGGAACCTCCAGTGAGATAGTGAGTTGTGTGCAACTCAGCTGAGCCTTAAGCATTTTAGGCTGGAGTGGAAGCCCCCCGACCCATCTGTCTACAATATAGAATGCTTTCCCTTTGCAGTTAGAAAGGCATTTCCAGAGGATAGTCACCTCATTCCCCATCTCCCCAATGACCATAAAAGCAGGGACAGACCCAGATAAAAATACCCAACTTACAGAGAGATAAGTCACGACAGGTGAATCTCTCTGTTCCTTCCAGTAACACACAGAGAAAAGACTCATGGGAATGAATCAATGCAAAGCATCCATCCTCCCCCCTCCCAGCTCATGGCTTTAAATTACTCTCACACACCAAACTAGACGATGTATCAGACTTAGTTGAAAAAGAAATACATCTGAGGAGTCGATATTCCAGTCATACTATACCACTTTTCTTCTTCATGAAGAATGAAACATCAGGAGGTCTGACCAAAGGAGAAATCAGAAAGGTTCACTGCACTTGAGAAGAGAACTAAGTGCTGGTAATCCTCCTAGAGAGAGCGAACATGGGAAAGAACAATCTTAACAAGAAGGGGGCCACAGTAGAAAGTTTGCTTCTCCTCTTTATAAACAAACTGCTTTTATCTACTTTTTCTTAAGTGAAGCAAAATGTTAGATGACAATAGCCCAGTTTAACACCCCAGGTTTAGTCAGGTTCTTTCTTGAACAGAGCTGCATGGAAATACTGCATAATATAGCAGGCATTGCTGCCAAAAACAAGTGATTCCACATCCCCTTCTCTTACCTGCTTATGTCTGGCCCTTCCCCTGTACTAAAACAAACCTCAGAAGGGCTCTGCAACTCACATGCTTGAGAAACAGATGTAAATTAGTAGCAAATTACAAACCCCCAAATACTCATTTTTAGCAAGGACCAGCTCCTCAGCTGACATTACAGAATAGCCACATGACACTGGCGCAGAGGAAACGCTGCAGGAGTGAGGACAAGCAGTTAGACAAGGAGGAAGAACAGAACGGACTCTTATGCCAGAAGTGCTGCTTTTACCATAACGTTATATAGAGTATAAAGAGTGCAACCCGTGTATGAGACAACCTTGGCATGTACCTCCTCACAACATTGACAGATACAGATTCATCTGCAAATCAGACTGTGTAAATATCCATTTATCAGCTATCTCCTACATAGTGTAAGTTACACTAGGGCTAATAGTCTACCAGGGCTAATAGTCTACACACATCACTTTGACATTACAGTTATCCCCAAAACCTCAAAAAAGAGCAAATGTTCACAGCATGTAACAGGGTTCACCGCCTTAGGAGTTCCTTTGTAGTCAAGGGACAGAGAAACACATTTTCTTGTTCAGCAGACAATTAAAGCAGATCAAATAAAATGTACCCTAAATAAGCCACTGTCCATCATATCTGAAAAATCGTGGCAATCAGGTGAAGTTCCCAATGACTGGAAAAAGGGAAATATAACCCCCATTTTCAAGAAGGGGAAAATGGATGACCCAGGAAACTACAGACCAGTCAGTCTCACCTCTGTGCCTGGCAAAATCTTGGAGCAGATTCTCCTGGAAGGCATGCTAAGGCACATGAAAAACAACAAGGTGCTTGGTGACAGCCAGCATGGCTTCACTAGGGGGAAATCCTGCCTGACCAATTTGGTGGCCTTCTACAATGGGGCTACAGAACTGATGGACAGGGATAGAGCAGTTGATGTCATCTACCTGGACTTGTGCAAAGCGTTAGACACTGTCCCATGCGACATCCTTGTCTCTAAATTGGAGAGACACCAATTTGATAGATGGACCACTCGGTGGATAAAGAACTGGCTGGATGGCCGCACGCAAAGAGTTGTGGTCAATGGCTNATTGGAGAGACACCAATTTGATAGATGGACCACTCGGTGGATAAAGAACTGGCTGGATGGCCGCACGCAAAGAGTTGTGGTCAATGGCTCAGTGTTCAGCTGGAGACCAGTAACGACTGGTGTCCCCCAGGGATCGGTGTTGGGACCAGTCTTGTTTAACATCTTTGTTGCTGACATGGACATTGGGATTGAGTGCACATTCAGCAAGTTTGCCAATGACACCAAGCTGTGTGGTTTGGTGGATACACTTGAGGGAAGGAATGCCATCCAGAGGGACCTTGACACTCTTGTGAGGTGGGCTGATGCCAACCTCATTAAGTATGACCACGACAAGTGCAAGGTCCTACACCTGGGTCAGAGCAATCCCAGGCACAGCTACAGGTTGGGCAGAGAAGAGATTCAGAGCAGCCCTGCGGAGAAGGACTTGGGGGTGGTGGTCGATGAGAAAATGAGCATGAGCCAGCTTCAGTGTGCCCTTGCAGCCCAGAAAGCCAACTGTATCCTGGGCTGCATCCAAAGGAGCGTGACCAGCAGGTCGAAGGAGGTGATCCTGCTCGCGTGAGACCTCACTTGAAATACTGTGTGCAGTTCTGGTGTCCTCAACATAAAAAGGACATGGAGCTGTTGGAACAAGTCCAGAGGAGGGCCACGAGGATGATCAGGGGACTGGAGCACCTCCTGTATGAAGACAGGCTGAGCAAGTTGGGGCTGTTCAGCCTGGGGAAGAGAAGGCTACGTGGAGACCTCACAGCAGCCTTCCAGTATCTAAAGGGGGCCTATAGGGATGCTGGGGAGAGACTCTTCATTAGGGACCGTAGTGACAGGACAAGGGGTAATGGATTAAAACATAAGCAGGTGAAGTTTATATTGGATATAAGGAAGAAGTTCTTTCCTGTTAGGGTAGTGAGGCACTGGTTGCCCAAGGAAGTTGTGAATGCTCCATCCCTGGCAGTGTTCAAGGCCAGGTTGGACAGAGCCTTGGGTGACATGGTTTAGTGTGAGGTGTCCCTGCTCATGGCATGGGGGTGGAACTTGATGATCTTAAGGTCCTTTCCAACCCTAACTATTCTACAGTTCTAAATACACATTTTTTCCATAGACTCAATATACAGTCCCACATAAGACAGCATAAGTGGACATGCACATGCTATAGATAACTTAAAACAGGTGAAATGAATCTCATGTGCTATGTTTTCAAAACTTTACTCTGCAGATATCATGGAAAATACAATCCAACTCAGTAATGTTTCACACAGACACTTTCTCATAAAACTCTTAGTAAGGATTTTAAAAACCATGTCAAGGCTAACAGACCAAGGCTAACCTATGGTAAGGATAATTCCTCTTATTGTCCCACATGGTTCTCTCTCTCCATTCAAGTAAATTCTTAAGTAAATGATTATTTATTTCATGTTCATGCACCAAGTCCTATTGCTGATATATATATCAGAGAAATTAATTTTGTAGCAGGACTTAAACAATGTTAATTGCTATTATGTTGACCCATAATGCAAAATGCCTTAAAGGCAACAACAGTCATTGTTGCTTTGAGCTCCTGGAATAAAAAGTTCAATTAATATATGTATAATACTGTTATTGCAGTAATGGTACAGACTGTGTTGTCCTATCAAGGACCTTTATCTAGGGAGGCTGTGATGACAAAGTATCTGCTACATCAGGACCAAAATAATCAAGGCTGATTAAGAAAGTGATCACTGACACAGCACTGATTAAACATTTACCATAAATTGGACTACATCTTCAGGCTTGTGCTTTGCTGATTTGAAGGCAGCCAGTCGGGTAACAACGACAATGTGATATTCTACATGGCCAGACATCATCTTCCCACGGATTTCCTGGTATTCTGGCACTGACAAATCCAGCCCCGTGTGTGTATTCTGAATTTGCCTAGGGAAGAAAATAAAAGCAGAGTTCAGGCATTGGCACAAAGACTCTCTGAGGATCTAGTCCAAAGATCAAGAAAGTCAGTGGAGACTCCCATCTCAACAAACACCTACCATGACTGAGCAAGTTAATGTAATACATGATCTCTCGAAGCTGCCTTCTTGTTTTGACTGTCTGATGGACAGTGGTTGTTGCTAAATAGCAGAAAGGGCATGCTAGCTAAAGTACCTCAGGTTTCCCACAGAAAATCTCACTGGAAACAAAAACACGTATCCTTTCATAAGCAGTTAAAAGTAGACAAATGATCGCAATGTTAACCTCTGAGAGTTGTCAACAGTCAGAATCATTAATGCTCCTCTTGGAGGAACGTGCAACAAGTGAGCTGCTGCTGCAGTTTAATTAACACATTTTCTTCTCCTGTCAGCTTCAGATCCACAGGCCCATGGCATCATCTTCCCCCTGGATTTGCACCCAAGGAATCATTTATGACATTTTTGCAACAGGAATGCCAGGATCGTATCATAGTGCTCGCACATCAAGAGTAAGACTGAGCAGCTGCTACTGGGGCACAAGAGAACAGTATATTTAATGACATAAACAGCTGTTTCAATAGGCTAGAAGCCAAAACTGGCCAATGATCCTTTCCCCAAAGTTACTTCTATGCCAAGCACATTCACTGTTGCTGTTACCAAGCACTCTGCTATAATCAAAAAGAAGTTTATCACCCAGAGCATTTAAAACACTGTCCTGGGTTCAGCAGTAGCAGTCATTTTTCTCCTTAGTAGCTGGTGCAGTGCTGTGTTTTTGACTTTCAGCCTGGGAACAGCACTGATAACACCGATGGTTTTAGTTGTTGCTCCGTAATGTTTACTCTGACCAAAGATTTTCTGAGTCTCATGCTCTGCCAGGGAGGAGGGGAAGCCAGGAGGAAGCAGAGACAGGACACCTGACCCAAACTGACCAAAGAGGTATTCCATAGCACAGCACGTCATGCCCACTATATAAACTGGGGCAATTACCCGGAAGGACTAGATCACTGCTCGGGTCAGGCTGGCTATCGGTCTGTGGGTGGTGAGCGGTTGTATTCTCTTTGCTTGTTATTTCCCTTATCAATTATTACTATTGGTGGTAGCAGTAGTGATTTGTGTTACACCTTAGTTACTGGACTGTTCTTATCTTAGCCTGTGGGAGTTACATTCTTTCGATTCTCCTCCCCATCCCTCTAGGAGCAGGGAGGAGTGGGGAGGGGGGGGAGTGAGCGAGTGGGCTGCATGGTACTGAGCTTAAACCACAACAAACATGGAACACATCCCCAGTTGCATCCTTCCTATATGTGAGTGAATGTTTTTTAAAAGCATTTTAAAAGCATGACTGTTAAAAAAATATAATCTTTTCATTAAATGTTTTTTCTGCTTTTTATTTTTTAACCTTAGCTGTATAGGAATGTCAAATTCCACCTTCCCTGGACTTCCTATGGATTGCTGACGTGTCATGTGGAATTCTTGCCTCTGCCTTTAGGAAGTTTAAATTCATTAGCACACATGCCCTTTCATCTAAGGATACATGAGGCATATGAGCTTAAAATACACTTTAAAGAGGTTTAAACAATCTGGTTTCAAAGAAAGTTTCAAAAGACTCTTCTCATCATGTCAAAACTTGATCAGTTCTTTTGAAACTTGAGTTTTCCCAAGAAGTTAACCTTGGAATCTCCCATGCAAAACTGAATAAAAAGCTTTTTAAAGAGAGTATCTTGAGAGTTCCCTATAGATCAGAGAGCAGCAAACAAGGTCACAGGCCAAATTTTGTACCCAATCCTCTTTGCAAGCCATGTTTAAAACATTAGGGCTTTAACAATAGCTGTACCATTGCCAGGATTTTATACTAGGCATCTAAATGCGATCCTGTTTGCTCTGATTCTGGTTTGTTTTTTTTTTTTTCTGGCAGTCAAAGACTCGACTTTACACTATCAGTCAAAATTTTGTTCTCAGTTACACGTTGCTGGGCTCTAAACACAGAGTCAATGGTGTTTATGTATAAATACAGAGGCGCCTGGCTTTCACACAGCAGTTTGTTGAACCCATAAGTAACACTCATTATCTGGAGTGTTGTCTCCTTCAGGGGCATCCAAAAAGCAGACTTGAAGGACACCTGCCAGTAAAATCAGCTGGATCTGTGCTTTTTAGAATATATCTGCAACAAAAGGAATGCTCTTCAGTAGGCACTCAGAAATTGTGACAGCGGCTATGACTGCAGCAAAAAAGTCTACTGGATGGTACCCAGCAGTGACTTACTTCTGCTAACACAGTCAAAGAGTATGAATGACAGATTAAGCTGCTTTTCACCTCTGATGTAAATAGAAGGGAAAAAAACACCAGTAAACCATCCTTCCTGAGTGGCCTTACTTAGCTTAAAATGCCAACCATGTACAGATGTTCCAAGATGCCATAACTTCACTGTAAGAGCTGCTGTATCAAAGAGTCTAAAAATGTCATGAAGTTAATAAGCACCTTCTCTACACCCAGGGTTTTTCTTTTAAACTTAAAAGTCAGAGCTAAAATGACTGTGAAGGAAAGTAATTAGAGGGAGGAGAAAGCGATACATTTTTGTTTGTTTGCTTCAGGCCTGTAATCACTTTCATTATCATCTCTTACAGGAAACCCACCCCTATTATTTCTTCCATAGCAACAGGATTGTATGGTTTTTAAACATAAAAATAATTTTTAATTAACAGAAAGCAGGGAGACTGAGACAGATACAGTGTAATACCAAAGCGCACACTAGTTCTTATAATGCCGAAATAAGCAGTCCCAGTGTCTTAATTCATTTGATACTGTTACTGGTATTCAAATAGAAGCACCACTTACAAATTCCAAGACAGTATTGTTTTCTTGCATTTTTCACATCAAACACAACAATTTTTACCGTAGCTTTACAAAAGAAGCAAAAGGAGTAAGTTGGTTGTTTAAACTGGACACAAAGGCTTACTACTTCTGTTTCAGTATTTAAATCTAGCTTGTGTAACTTTTAGCTTTTAACTACAATACAGGCAGCCCAGGGAAGACTTAGGCATGTGATTAACTTTCCACTTCACATGACTATAAGGAGACCATTCATACCAGTAACCCTGTGCTAGCACAATCAGATCATGCAGGATCAGCATGGGACAGAGGAAGCAGGAATGGTATAAAGGTCAAATGAACAGTGTGCACAGTTCATGGAAGAGTCACAGTTTAATTCCTGTCTTTTGATTTGCATATAACATAGAGGCTTTATAATTTATCTGCTTTCTGTGCTGAAAGGCCAGGATGAGTGAGGGGGGAAAAGTAGCCATTGCAAGGAAGAAAGCAAAGTAAGAGATGTAAGTGGTGTGACCAGAGAAAAACTTTATTCCAGTGTCTGTGTGGCTTGGAGAGCAGACTCTGCACTTTCTGCCTCAATAAACTCAGCCCTATCAGCAGCACCCAGCTCCAGCAACCTCTGCCCAAAGGGGAACAAACTCTGACAACCCAGGTCACAATAAAAGGAGAAAAAACTTTTACAGCCATCTTACTCATTAAGTGAAGGCAAAGTATCGGATACAAATTAGACAGAAAACATTTTAATTTATTCATATATTCTAACTACAAGTTTGCAGATTATTTAAATTTCCATAACAACAAGGAATCCTATTCCCAGAATCAGTACCTTCAAAGTGAAATAAATCACAATTATACAGCTATCTTAGCTCACAAGTTAGAAAAGATACTCACTTGCTAAAGCCTTAATCCCATACATACCTATCAACTTTTTTCACTGAAAGCATTCCAATATCAGTGGGGCAGTTTGCAAGTGGTAAAGTCTACTGACTGCAAAATAAACTCAAGATTTCCATGTCCAAGGCTAAAATTAATATAAAGTCAGTCATACAAAACATACATGTAAGTCAGATAGGTTTGAAGGTTCAAGGCCACCGCTACAAAGGAAGTCAGGTCCTGATACAGCCAAACATTTAAGGATTAAAATAATGGCTTTGAAGTTAATGTGATTGAAATAGTTGCTCCTCATGTCCTAGGAGGTAGATGCGAGAGTTAGGACTTTGCTAAACCAACACCTCTGCTTCTTATGTTGCATCTGATAGGGAACTGCTTTCATGTGGTCAAATTTCTTGTGGGGGTAAAAAAAGAAAAAAATTAGGTATCTCTGTCCTATAAAGATGGCTGCAAGCATTTTCATATGAGGCGTTTCTCTTGCGGGTTCATTCAACACATCTGGGAAAATACAGGTTTTAAAAGTTTAATGCAACTGAAAACAGCACGTGTGCAGCCACCCAGGGCATGGTTTCAAGAAGGCAAGATAACAGTAAATTTATTTGCCCTTTGATGGCCTAAGCTGAAGCCAGACAGACAGGCTCCCTATGGCTTAGAGGCCATAAGGATTGGGGCTCAGGGCATGGTGATGGGAGAGTCAGCCGAAAGCACCGACGACATTATAGAATCACAGAATGGCTTGGATTGGAAGGAACCTAAAGCTCATCCAGTTCCAGCCCCCCTCCTGCCACGGGTAGAAACTTTCCACTAGATCAGGTTCCTCCAAGCCCCGATGTCTCAAAAATGCCGGTGTACACTTCAGGATGAATTCTAATTCATTCTGACGCACTTCAAAACACTGGCAAGGAGATGTTTCTGGAGGGTGGGAGCACACGCTGCGGTGTTAAACAATGCGGCCAGCAATGACCCCAAGTTACCACAGGAGGAAGGAACCAAAAGGCTGTAGTTACACACGACAGGATAGCCACCAGCGGTCTCTCCTGTCTGTAAAATACCAGGAAATTCGAGGAACCGCCTATATCCGGAGTGCCCCCCGGGGCAAATCCCGTACCAGCCCACCTTGACCTCGCCTCAGCGCCCTCCGCCCCTTAACCTCCCCTAAACGGCCGCCCGGGGGTCTATTCCCTTTTCTTCCCTTCCCTTCCGCTTTCCGGACGGCGCCTTGGGAGCAGCTGCGCAGACCGTGCCCCGTGAAGGGAAGGCCGCGGCGATCGGCCCCGCGGCGGCAGCGCCCGCAGCCGCTGAGGCGAAGTTGAGCCTGGAGGCGGGGTCGCTGCCCTCTTCCTTCGACCCCTCCTGGTACCTGGTGGTGAGCAGCACGGCGGGCGCTGGGCTGTGCTGCATGGCGCGGGGAAGAGGCGCCGTTCCGCAAGGAGAGGCTGCGTCCGGCTGTCAAGGGGTCCCGCCTCCTTTCCCTCGGGCTGACAGCTGCCGCCCGGCCGGATGTTTGGCGGCGGGCGGCCTCAGTGCAAAACGTGGGGAAGAGCTTGTCCCGGTGAGAAAAGGACAGCTCAGATCGTAGTCGGCAGGATTCGAACCTGCGCGGGGAGACCCCAATGGATTTCTAGTCCATCGCCTTAACCACTCGGCCACGACTACCCCAACGGGTGAGTATGTTGGCTCACAAGCTGCACTAATTGACACTCTGCTCTCTGTCCAATATGGTACCAAAACACTTCCAAACCTCGTCTCTACTCTCCATCCACAGTACGTGTCTGCTCGCCTACATGCTGACTGCACACGCAGGCACTTGCAGCGGTTTCCTTCAGCACAAGAAAAAGCACTGAAAGGCAGTATAATAGGTAAGGGCTTGGGATGTTGCCTGGTACTCTTATCCCGCAAGGAGTGCATCCCCTCCTTGTGGAATAAAAGCACCCGCACCACCCCCGTACCAAACCTCTGCCCTGCAGGGTCACAGGTCAGGAAGACCCTGCTCTGAACCACCTTCCAACCTCTTGCTCCCAGACACGTGTAGATATTACAGACCAAATCAGGCAGGCAGAGGAGGATGACTTCATAGAATCATAGAATGCTTAGGCTGGAAGGGGCCTTAAAGGTCACACAGTTCAACCCTCTGCCATGGGCAGGAACACCTTCCACAAGACTAAGTTGCTCGAAGCCCCGTCCAACCTGGCTCAGGAAGGGTGAACCCTAGCTGTGTTTGCCTCTGGATTAATGTCTCTGACCACTAGAGAGCACTCAAATACAAGCTATAGACCAGGGACGGGTTGCTGATGGTACCTCCAATCTCCAGCTGTGTCACCCAGCTCCTGTCTGGCACTGCTTACTTGCACAGACAATCTTACTGACTCCAGTCTAACCCTCAGTTTATGCTCAAAACCTGAATCTGGGACCAGTTACACTGGGATTTTCAACAGAGCTGAAGCTGGGCAGTGATATGACCACATTTGCAGTTAGGATTGATGTTTGTATTTACATTTTATGCACAGTTTTAATAGCTAAACTAAGAGCCTTTCACTGACAAATAGCCCAGAGGAGCTCTCAGCCACCTGCCCCAGCATGAAAAGGTGTTATAGGGGACCAAGTGAAAGTAGGATGAAAAAAAAACAGAGAAAAAAGAAATGCTAAAGGTTAGAAATAAGTGGCCTACAGTGGCCTACAGCTTCTGCTGTAGGCTCCCGTGACCCTGTTCTCTGTGGCCTCTCCCTACATTAGCATGGGTTTTTAGTGCCAGATGACAGATCATTCATTCTTCATCCATTGGGGCAGAGCAGGCAAGAAAATACAGGGATAAATGGTGGAGATACAGCAAGTATCTCCCTCCCAGTACTCAGAAAGGGTCAAGCTCAGCTGCATTGCTTATGATCTGACACCTGTGAAGTAGCCAGGTCCTCTGTAGAGCTCATGGGCCAATGCCTGTGACATAACTGACAACCAGGTCCTGGCCTCCTTGGGGAATGACTCAGTGTAAATTTGGGACCGTTTGGTGAGCAGGCAATGGGAAACACTGGTGGTGAGGAGTGCGTTGGAAGGCAGCTGTTGCAGAGACTCCAGGACTGAGAAATGAAGGGAACAATTGTTCTTGTCCCTTCAGCCCTGGGTGGGACATGGAAAAAGCATGTTTGCACCAGGTAGCCTTCTGCCACGTGTGCTGAAGGAGCGCTCATCTGCTGTCTTCTGCAGGTTCTGAGTTCCCATAAAGGGTTAAAATGAGGAAGAAAACCCTCCCAAGGGCTGTTAAAATACTGAGTGATTTGTGGCTGGGGTCTGTTCATTCAGTTTGATGCAAATGCAGCCCTACAGTTTAATCCCTTCTTTGTTCCTCATGAGGGCACAAGGGGATGGGGGTCTCCATCAGGGCCTAGGTGTGACCCCATGAACTCATCCCAGGGTCATGTCTGTCTCCTGTATGCTGAGCAGGGACCAGCTCTTGCAGTACTGCATCTCTGCCTGGGTGTGATCCTTGGCAGCCCATGGATTTGCTTTTCCTCTCCCTCAAGACAGCAGGCAAACAGCAGTGAGTTTATAAGCCCAGGGGCAATTGTCCACCAATTTTTGATACCCTGGCAGAGGACTTTGTCTGTAGTCATGGTAGGATGAGAAGAAATCAGAGCCCTGCTTAGGGTATAGTAAATAAAATGAGGGAGGAGAGCAAAAGCAAGAGCAGAGGAACATATTTAAAACCAAAACAAATTCACTATGAAAACACAGCTGAAGAGCTGAACATGAAACTTTTTTCAGTCTTGATTCATATTGGAAGAAATACAATATTATTGAATTACTGAAAAAAGCTGGACTAGAGTAATGGGATTCCAGTGAGGTGGCCAATCACTTACCACACCTAACACTACTTGTTTTCAGATGACAATTACAAAACCCAGATGTGAATCACTACGAGATTTTATGTTAGGACTGGGCTTCTCTGTGAGTTTCAAAGGTAGCCAAAATGGTAGATTTAAAGTTCAGTCTTGTTATATGATGTGGTAAGGTTGTTGATAGCTTGTCAAGGCAGTCTTTTAATCTACACACCTCCTAAACTCAAGATAGATTTATTCTGGTGAGAGGAAAGAAGACTTCTATAACTGTTCTTCATTATGCTTCATGCTTTCCCCCTTTAAACAGTTAACCTGTAACATTATGAACCACATGTCAGGAATAGTCTAGTAGAAATGACAGATAATCCCTGCTGAAAGATAAACTTAGCTCTTGAACTGCTGCAACTCTGCAATTGAAATTCCACCTCTCAAGTGTGGGGGTCCTAGGTAAACCATGGATAAATTCCATGGTACCCAGTAAGGAAGAAAAGATGAGATTTCTTAGTTTGCCCAGTGGAATAAAACCAAGTCTTAAAATACAGAAAATTGTCTGTATTATTAAAAAATCACATTGACAGTGGATAGATACAGCAAACTTCCCCTCCATTCTCCTCCAGAGAAATTGTGGGAGTTGAGTAGTTGACTCTTTACATAGCTGCAATGAAATTAGTATCTCCCCAGGCCAAGCAAATATGAAGGGTCAGTGATTGCACAAGTTTCCAGGTAAGTTCCCCAACATGTTGCAAAGTTTTTCAAGTACCTCTTCACCACACACCTGACCTAAGCTGTTGCCCAAGGACTTTACATTGATTTCCCTCACTCACATCAAGTAAGCTCTGGAGGTGTTTATGTCCATGGTAATTTATTTGGCTGGAGATAAACAAGAGCCCAAGGTCTGCTTGGTTTTGGTGTTCACTCCTGGTTGCTCATTACCTTTGTAACATATGGAGATGACTCCCTTTATGCAGATCATGCTTGCAGGAGTAAGAAAAGGCCAAGGTTCATGGACATGCAGGCTCCTTTCTTGAACTACTCAAAACAATGCAGTTTGAGCCAGTCAAGTTAGAACCGGATAGATTTTGTTCCTGATTTCTTTTTAAAATTAGGAAACATTTCTGGGACATTGTTGGAACAACTCCTCCATTTTATGAGTGATTCTGGACCTCACTAAAATTCTCCCAATTGGAAAAATTGCAGCTTTCTGAATTAGCAAGGAAAGAAGAGGCTAGCAGGGAAGAGGGTGTTAGTATGTTGTTCTTCAACATCTCTTCCTAAAGAAAGAAGGTATATGCGATTGCTCTGCCAGCCACTCCATGTGTCTGCCAGTCTAGCTGTCTGCTCCCAATCTAATAACATTGTAATAACCCGATGGCCAATTTTAACCAAATACAACAAAAGACGAGTTGGCTGGACAAGTCATAGCTCTTCCAACTATTGTAACATGCTGGCAGCTCAATATGTGAGAGGCCAACATTTGTGTCCCTCTAAGGGAAAGCCTGAAGCAGAAACCTGTTTGATTTGGCTTGCCGGTAGATCGGTTGCTCCTTGTGCACCTCCAGTATGGGATGAAAATATAAGGGAAGAGGAATACAGATTTTTTGTTAGACTTAGTTCCATTAGTTCTGCTGCTGTTTTCAATTCAAGATAACCAGTTTGGCAGTTGCTATGACAGACAGACTGCAATGACCCAACCATTCCTTGATGACAGTAAGCCAGAACAGAATTATCCAGTTTTCCAAGGAGATCTGTAAATATGCCTCTGTCTCACAGCACAATCAGTACAACCTATCTTGTCAACCAGTTCTTCACACATAGCCACAGTAGGAAGGTGAATATCTTTCCAGGTCAATGCTATGTAATTCAGGAGCTGAATTTTGCTCACAAAAACGATGTTGTTTTACAACAAACATTTCAAGTCAGATGCTCTAACTCTTAGAAAGTGTCTGGCAGTCAGACTCTGGGTTTCAACAGGTCCTGGACGTGGGCTTCTGAAATCTGTGGGTTTTAATGAAGTTATTAGTGATTGCAATTGTAAAGGTGTTATAAAGCAGTAGCAGTTTGCCTATCCAGTTACACACAATGAGATTATTTGTGCTTAAAATCAGATTTTGATCTGCTCAGCATCTTCTTTGTGCTGATCTGGTAGACTGGCCTTGCAGTCAGGAGAGAAATGGGACATGTTTCTGTGAGCACTAGAGTCTGTTTTAGGTACTCATTTGATGATGATTTATGCCCTAAAATTTCCTGCTTTGCTCCAGTGGCTGTCAGGGGAAAATAGCAACTAGTTTAGGTGTTCAGGTCTTAACTCAGTTTAGTGGTTTAGTGCCATTGAAGAGACCTTGGTGTATCCCACATGGGCTCCGGCTGCTGCTCTAGAGGGCTGCAGGCTTGCATCACCAGGCAGATGTCTTGGATTTCTGGTACATTTCAGTGTACAGTGTCTATGTCTATTCAATGGAATGAGGCCTAAATTGTTGAAATTCATGACCTTAGAAGCAAGTGTCACCACACTGATGCCCTCATGTGCATTAAATATATATACACTTACTACAGTAATTGAAAATCAAGTCACTACAATCTCTGGAGCTTAATGAGTGGTACAGCTGGTGCGTGTCTAGCAAATCTTACATTTACATTGTAGATCAAGTGAAATGAATCCATCCTAAATGCTTCTTTATTACAGTTCTCAGAACCAGTAACTACTAAAATGATATTGTATGGGTGTTGGAGATTTTGTAGAAATGGATGAATGTCCTTGAGGAAAACACAGCCTTAGAGATAGATGTAGGCATTTATGGTACAATGGCATAGCACACGATTTTGATAGTTTTCTCAATTTATCAGCTTTCTGTAATGCAAGAAGCAGCAACCACCACCTGATGAGAGAAACAGTCAGGCTGAAGAGAGTGGAAATTAATTCTCCTTGAGAGACCATCCTTGAGAGATCACGTTGTTTCTAGCTGGTCCTACAACCAGCTGTATCCATTTCCTTTTCATATGACTGGAGTGTCTGCTGAGATCAGTCACTCAGATGTTCAAGGCTACAATTACAAAACCAGAATGGTAAATGCTACCCAAGCATTACAGAGTCAGGTGAGTCAGTCAGGGTAGTGTGCTGAGCAAGGAAGTAGAAAGTGAGACCCAGGAATCCTGGAAAGAACTGTTTTCATGGAAGGTGCTCTTCCTTCCTGAAAACCCATCACGAATGTCCATACTAACCCTGTGCAAGACTGGAAGTACACCTATAGTACCTATAGTATTTCTTTAACCCTCTGCCCAAAGTGCTTACAAGAGCAGGGCCCCATTACTACAGAGAGGGAAAAACTAAAATGTGAGGGAGTATGGCTGTCCCATGGTTCCACCCAGTGATGGCATAGGTCCATCTCCAAGACAGTGCTCTTCATTGCTCTTGCTGCCAACTTCTCAGCTCCTCACCAAATACCAAAAGTCTGGACTTTCTTCTGCTGCTGTTTTTTGCATACCTAAAGTTCACCCAAACCTTGCTGGAATAAGCTTTTGAAGGAATAAAAGCAAGACTATGGATAATCTTTACAATGAGCTAGGTTTCCTACACACAAGCCATCAGCTACCCTGCTCTGGTCTCCATAGTCTCCAGCACTCCATTTATACAAGTAAACTAAATAATGCCAGAGAACAGTGTCATCCTTGTCACATTGTCAATAGTGATATCCCTGGTATGTCTTCAGCCTAGGGCTCTGTTGAAAAGATCCTGGGGACAGTTTGGTTGTTAACACAGGTGAGGGACCATTCTCAAATGACAGCTTGTACATGGCCATTGGCTCGGAGGCTACAGGAGTTTAGCCATGTGGAATGGGCTGATTCACAGCACTTGACCTTGGTACCAAAGGGTGGTGTTACAAACATTTAATTTACCTGCATATATGTAGCCTAACTGGCTAGCTCTGCTCCACAATTACATCTACCTGGAGACCTCACAGGTCAAGTTTTTACATTCACAGCCTGTCTTGTAAATGCTATATCCACAAGCCTTCACTGTAAAGAGGAAAATACTACTGAGAAGATTCAGGGCTGGGTTCAGTTGCAGTTTCCACATCACTAAATCAAGGTCTAGGAAAACTTTTAATTGTCCTTGTGCCTTTGGCTCTTGTTAAAACTGTCAGTTCAGATTTCATCTGTGCTGCAGGGTGAAGCCCTGCAGAAAGGATAGAGGTGGAATTTAACACCTCCCTGTTCCAAGTGCAAACCAGAAGCTGCCTGCCAGACATTCATTTTGTTTCATACAGAAGCCCATCATATCAAATAATTTTCAGCTGTGCTTTTCTGGCCAGGGAGTAAGGACCCCAAAATAGCCTGTTTTGACTTACTAAGCTGGTGGGATCAGTGTGAACCGCAAAAAAAGGCAGAGCTCCCCATAAACTGCTGAAGTGACCCACACAGCAGCAGGGTCTTCAAAAATTTTATCAGTATTGGTAAGTCCTATATTACGTATTTTTTCCTGCTAAAATCTGATGATCTGATAAGGAAATGTGCTTTGTGCAGGTGCTAAAATAGGCACCTGGTGTATCTCTGCAGGCTGCAGGGCACCCAAGGAATCTACATGGTGCTGGTAGAGGAGGTAGACAGTGTAGGAAAGCCCCATTCTTTTCTGAGGTGTGAATTTCTCAGGTGGCACCAGATGCACACATTTAAGCATCTGAAATGGTCTCAGGTGCATGAACCTGCATGTGAGTGTTTGGGTGGACAGGAGCAGGCAAGTGAGCAAGGCAAAGCAAGTGTGTCAGCATGTATCAGGTATGAAAGGCAGAAACTTATATTGCCTAAATACTGATGTCAGCACAACCCAAGCCAACTTGCAGTCTGTGTGAAGAGCTGTGGCAGACAGTTGTGAACACATGCCTCTGTAATGTGTTAGGAATTCAAGGTCCTTGTTAATAGGGCATTTGACATCCCACCCAGTAATGTGTGTCAGTGGCTTCGTCCATGCAGCTCTCACTGCCCAGAGAGATGTCTTAAACTTTAGTGCAAGCACTAAATAAATGTGCAGGGATTGCGGGATTTGAGGGATGTATCCACATAAGGTGTTCCTGTTCATAGCTAGTTTTCCACCTCCCTTTCTTATATACAGTACCCACTTGTACTGGGTTGCTTTTCCATGTGTTTCACAGCCCAAGGTGAGAGAAACCAGAGTGAGTGTCTTCCAAACTGCAAATGCCTTCACATTTCATCTGTGTATCGGGAAACACCTCACACGGAGGCTTGCTGCTGTAAATCCCTTCACCGGCAGATGGTGCTCCTGCCCTGGTAGTGATCCCTCCCTGAAAGCCCGGGTACCCCTCATACTTCGCTTGCTGCTGATGCTCAGTCCTGCTGCAGCCACCCAGCCCCTCTGCTGAGGTGGGTCAGGATAGCCCTGTGGGACGGTTTCTTCTCCTCTGAGCTTCTCATGCTACTCAACAGCTGAAGGAGAAAGAGGCCCAGGGCATGAAATGTCTACAGGAAAGAAAAAAGAAAAAAAGGGTTGGACAAGGCAAACTGGAAAAGGAGAGAAGAAATTGTGGGGTTAAAATGCAGAATGGGACAAGCAGCCAGGGGATACAGTAGTGGTAAAAAGTACTTATGAGCTTCTTAGTTTGCCCAGTGGTCTATGCTGGTTTCTGGGAGGCATTTCAAATGAAAAGCATCCCTCCTAACTGCCAGGTGCCTAGCCCAAATCACCCATGTTCGTTGCGGAAGGACATGCTGCCCTGGCAAGAAGGTCAGGGAGACATAGGTTTGAAAGGAGTGATCGAGACCATGCCAACTTGCAGTCAAACAGGACTTTGGACCACATCCTTTTCCCCACCCAGCCACCCACCTTCCTCCACGCCTCCTCCTCCTCCCAGCCCAAACAGCAGCAGGAACAAAGGAGTGAAGGGTGGAGGCTGGGGCTGGAGCTGAGGGACTGGCAGGTCTGCTCTGGCCCTCTCTGCATGCCTCATCTGGCCCCCATAGCTTGTTGGTGGTCCCAGAGTCAAGGATACCGAAGTTGAGACCTCCAACAAGATGCCTGGCATTGTTAGCTGTACTTGGGTAGGATGCATCCACCTGTTGATTCCTGCTGAAGGTACTGTTTCCCAAGGGGAGGGGAATCAGTTCTTGGGCAAAGAACTTTCTTTGGCAGGCCCCTGTCACCTTGTAGAACTATTGGGCTGACATTAAGAACTTCAGAGTTTAGCTCCATTTGACTGGTTTGCAGTGGAAAATAAAACATAAGAGCATTGAAGTCGATGAGAGAGCAAAAGTAGCAGTTTGACAAGGAACAGACAATAGCAAAGGATGGGAAGATAACCTAAAGGGGGAAAAAAAAACACCTTCCTTTTATGTTCATAGCAGTTCATAGCATCTGCATCCAGGAAGTTAGGAGTGAGGCAAACCTGGAGTTCTTGACCAAACTTTGCATTGGGACAGAAAGCAAAGGATTTGATTTTGGTATGTAGTAATTCTCTGTCTCAGGTGGCAGAGAAGTGAGAGTGACATGACAGCCTTGAGTGGTGCTGGCTGGGGAGGAATGGGGGAGGGCAAAGAAGGTTTTCCTGAGAATAGGCAGGAACTATAAGGATCAGGGTGAAGTACTATATGCAGTGCTCCTTTTCTGATGCTCCCTTTGTGTTCCTGCTGGCAGACACTCTCCCAGCCAGGTCTCCTCTTCGGGACTGACTGAACACCCTAAATCTGAGGGGCCTTTGCAAAGGGATGGGAGCTGGAGGATAAGAAGTTGAGGGGAAACACAATAATATGGGAAACGGATGAGAGAAAAAGCAGCTGAGTGAAGATTAAAGGGTAAAATACATAAAAATGAGTAAGTGTGGAGCAGAGCTTGAGGAGAGCTGTAGGAGAGCACTTCCCTTGTGACATCTCACATGGACATCCAGGGACAGGGAGGCAGATGATGTTTTTCTGTATAGGCAGACCAAATCCTCTGTAGCAGCTCTCTCAGCTGGGCTCTTTGGTTAATGCTGTAGGAATCACTTCCTGGAGGTATGGCTCTTCCTCCAGTAGCTATTAATGGAAGGAAGGTGATCAATTACACTGAGAAAGAAGCCAAAATGAAGCAAGGTGAATCTCACCCCTTACAACCAGATGCTAACCTAAACTGCCATTGTAAAGACACATTCTGCACCTGTGCATTGTCAAATTATCTGCTAACTCTTCACTTTTCAAAAAGCAAATGGGCTTTTAAATATTTGTAAATCAACTGAGCACTCAACTGTGTTTTGACTTGCTATCTTCAGGTGGCTTATGACAGACCCTCTTGACCAGATGCTGTATTAGGACAATTTTCCCTTAGGGAGTGGAAAGTCTAATCCAAGAAGCTTTTATGTTTCCAGAAGGATTGAGCTCTCAGTAAAGCATTTCTGTAAGTCTCCTGTCCCCTAGCTACAGTACATTGTTTAAACAGAAAGTGATGTGAGACCAGCACAGCTTTAGGCATCCAGATTGTGATAACATAAGGTCTCTGGACCTGAAGGAAAGCAGCCCAGTGGAGTCTGCAAATTCATCTGATGTTTCATGTGTGGACTTTGTACCTTGATTTGTCTTATCTTCCCTGGCTATCCTTGTGCAGACAACCAGGATGAATTCAGCTTGGCTTCAGTTTAAGTAAGTTTTGGAAGGAGCTGCTGGAAGATTTGGAATCAAAATGATGCTGTTGCTTGGTTACTTGCTGAACTGGCTTTGCCATCACTTGTAGCTGTCTCGCTAGAAGATATTTGTTAAGTGAAGCCACAAGAGGCTTCTTGTGTGGTCACTGTATGAAAACATATTCTTCCAAATAACCACTAGCATCAATATTCTGACTGCTCTAAACTTGCTCAACACTCACTTAACTTAAATAATAGAAACAGCCATGAACACCTTTAGTTTTGAAATATGGAGGGGAGTCATCACTGCAGTTTATTTTTATTCCATCAAAAAGTGCTGATGACAGGAAAGATGAACATCTGTGGAAGGTACAAGGTTGTGGGAACATAGCTATGACATCAGGTACAAGGTTATTGCTTGAGGAATTCCATTCTGTCTCAGTTTCCTCCTTTGAGAAGTGGTTTTACACAGCTGATGGGATTCTGGTTAAATCAAATACCTCCTTCTTTCCTTTGCTGAAGAGTATCTGTAAGGCAGCCCTTCTCTGGCAGGCAGGAGTGTCAGGCCGGGACCTTGCCCATGCTTGCAAAAGAGGATTCAGCCATGGTAGGAGAGTCCACCTGCCCAGAACTCAACCCCATGCATAGAAATGTAATCTCCTGGGGACTGAGAGAGGGAGCAGATGGAGAGAGACTGTGGCAGAGGGACAGAGACTGTGACAGAGGGGACAAACCAAGAGTGAGCCAGGCAGGAACAATTTCTTTATGATACCAAAAGAATCAGCATCCTGAAAATGTTCCCAGTAAAAAATACAGGCTTCGTGAGCTAATTGCCCTCTTTTTTTCCAAAAAAAACCCCAAAACAAACAAACCCAAACAACAAAAACAAACAAACAAACAAACAAAACCAAAAACAAACAAAAAAAAAAACAACTCAAAAGGGAAGGGACCTTTGGTGAAGGAAGGGATAGACCATGGTGGGACATGATGTGAGTTGTTAAGGTCCTGAGCATAGAGCCATTGGCTTAATGTTATTTGGGACAGGTTCTTAGCAAAAAATTGGGTGCGAGTGGCCCTTCATTGTCATCTTAGGTTTTGGCAGACTTGTGGTTCCTTTAATACTTAGTGATCAGGGTAATGGAACAGGTTCAGAACTGTGTTTTTGAGTCCATGCTGGAGGTACCCACAGGATTTGTAAGTGTAAGAGCAAAGAGAGATCAAGCGAGTGAGCAGGGCTGGAGGCACTGTCACCACACTGATTGAGGGCCACTGTGGGCAGGAGAACATAGCTGTGCCCACAGAAGTAGGGAGTGCCCTCAAAGAGGAACAAGTCTATTTGCTGGAGAAGCTGAACGGACATAAAATCTCCCTTGGTTATATGGGTGCCTTTTCTGTATAAACTTGCTAATTGAGCTGTAAAATAAAACTGCAGCCCTTCCTCTCCAATTTCTGCTGCTGCAGCAGTGTGCTAATTTGGTTTTGGAAGAGGGCTGGTGGAAGGTGGCTCTTTGCCAGTGTGAAATTATGCACAAAAAGGTTTTCAGGGAGCCCATCCTTGGAGCAGGGAAAGGCTGGGGGCAGGAGCTGCTGTGCCCCTGCACAGGGCTGGGGCGGCTTGGGAAGGTCCTGCAGCTGGGCTGGGCTGGTGGAAATTCAAGAAAGCCCAAAAGGGTTTAGATGAAGCTTCAATGGAGAACAGATGGGAAACTCAGTGCTCGTGCACCTCGATAGACTGCACGGTTCAGAGGATCGGCTGTGGGACTTCATGTCTTCCTTCCGGCACAGCCGTGCAGAATTTGCTTCTTGGGTCTGTGTCAGTGCCAGCTGGTGCGGGCATGTGTGCCTGGTGCGTGCAGACATGTATGTGCGTGTCGCTTTGGGTTGTGTGGGCTATGTGCGTGCTGTGTTTGGGTCTGTACGCAGACAGTGAGGACAGGGATCTGGCTCTCATCACCCAGCAGCAAGAGGGCTCTGCCATGAAGATGGTTGTGCACAGGGATGAGGAGGAACCTATTGCTCGGCTCTGACGGCTTGCACCAAGCAGGCATTTGCCCCTGCTGCCCACATTGGGGTCTGAGAGGAGAACTGGTCTGGGGCAGTGGAAGAAAAACCAGAGGGCACAGCCTGGCTCTGCTGCATCAGTGTGATTTTTTTATTTTTAAAAGATGTACAGAAAAAAGGCAGACATTTCCACTCCCTGGGAGTTTGGTGAAGCCTGGCATCCCTCACATGTGGCAGGTCTATACATCCAGCACGCACGAGGATATACGGCTTTGGGTGGCCCAGGGCACAGCCCAGGCTCACTGCTTTTATACCTTTCACCATTTCCCATGAAACTGGCTGCATGAAAGGATTCCAGGCAGGATGCTTCAGAAACCATTGGAAGCACAGAGTTTTATGGATAGACTCATCTGCCCATTTTCTAAAGCTTGGCAGCCCTTCTGATCTCACCATTTTGTGCTCAAGTTTTGGTCCCTTCCCTGAGCAGCACTGGGGATGGAGCACTGCTGTTCCCTATCACAGGGGCACTGTCGGTGGGTCTGGGATGGGTGTTGGCGGTGGGATTGAGAGGTGCAGGGCAGGACAACGTTTTCCAACCTTCCCCACGTGCGGGAAGGGCTCCCTGAGCACTCAGCTGCCTGCTCTGGTGCTGTGAGGGCACCCACCCGGGGTCCCAGCAGCCTGCCCATGAGGTAATGAGGCAGCCATGGCTCACCGATGCTTCCTTAAAGTTACCTTTAGTGTCTGAACAGCATTGGGCTGGATTTAGTAAGGGGCTGACAGAAGAAAAACAGTTAACGAAGCCTTCCTCTGCAGTCACTTCCTCTGCCTCCTGCCCCAGAAGCTGGGTCAGGGCTTCTAGTGGTCACTGGCTGCTAGGTCCCACTGCCAGCGGCCCCGTGCAAGGCCCCGTGCAAGCCATGCAATATTGTTCAAAGGCTGTGCAAGTCCCGTGTGAACGCTTCACAAGGTGCTGAGTGAGGCGTGCAAATGACTTCGGTCCAGACCCTCCCGCACAGTGTGGGACAGGGACTTCTCGGGACGCTGCTACGGGTGCTGCCCCCACTGCTTGGCGCTGTGTTTTCGTGCTGAGCAGATCCACCGGCTGGCATGGCAGACCTGCTCACCACACTGTGACAAAGCCCCTGTAGAATTACAGCAGAGAGAAATCCGAGAGGCTGCAGTGACAAACGCTTGTGAGAAGCGATTGTCTGGGGGGAGAGGAAAAAGCCCCGTGTTTGTTTTGGCGAAACACCTACATTCCTTCAAATAAATCATCGCAGCACTTGTTTTTCTATTTGCAGAGAAATCGCAACAGACATAACCAGGGACTTAAAGAGGCTTGAAATAACATCCTAGTAAATACCCCATGTTGTTATTTCAATCGGGACCCAAGGAAACATCTGAATTTTACCAAGGAAACCCTCCGTGCACGAGAAAACATCAGCCCGCAGTCCTGCCGGGCTTTGTTTTTCTGCGGGGTCAGTATCCCGAGGCGGAATTAGCGGTGCTGGGGGAGGCGCGGAGCAGCGCGCAGCCCGGGCACCTGGGGCCGCTCCGCAGCCGGTCGCTCCGCGCTCCCCCGGCCGCTCCCGCCTCTCTCCACCCTTCTGCGGACCCCGGGGGGAATAGGTGGTGGGGTGTCCCGCTCCAATGCGGGGCAGGGGGTCCTGTCAAAATGTGGGGTTCCGAAGCGGAGACTGGACTGCCCCGTCTCCAGTACGGGACCGGGTTTCCGCGCCCAAGGATGCGGTGGAGGGTGGCAGACGCCCATGCGGGGCGAAGTTTCCCCCTCCAATGCGGGGAGGGGGTTCCCCTTTCAGGAGCATGCTCCCCGGCAAACAGAGGTGGCGGAGCTCCCCCTCAAGCCCGGGCGGGGGCCGTCGTCCACAGGGGCCGGGTACGGAGGGGTGCGGGTGCCGGCACAAGGCGGGCCTGTGGGGGGGGTCTCACCTGCCGGCGGAGGCGGGGCGGGGGCCGGGGCTCGGGCGGCGCTTCGCCGGGGCGTGGCGGTTGGCCGGCAGGGGGCGCTTCCGCGGCGGCGGGCGGCGGCGGCGGCACCGGCGGCGGCGGCGGCGGCGGGCGAAGACGATGTTCAAAAGCGGGCGGGGAGCGGCGGCGGCAGCAGCACAGCGCCGAGCACCGGCACCGGGCCGCCGCCATGCGCCTCCGCGCCGCCGCCGCCCTCTGCCTCTGCTTGCTGGGCGCCTGCCGCCTCCGCCGCGGGCTGGAGGCCGCCGCTGTGCGCGGACCGTCGGCGGCCGCTCCCCAGCGACCCTCGGCAGCCGCGCCTTCCTCCGCCTCCTCCTCCTCCTCCTCCACCGCCGCCTCCCCCTTCTCCTCCCCGCCGCGGAGGGACGGGGCTCTCCGCAACGGCACCGTGGTGCCGCACCACTACATGGTGGCCCTCTACCAGCGTCTGGCCGCCCGTCGCGTCCCCGGCCGCCGCGCCGACACGGTGACGGGCTTCGCGGAGCGGACGCGCAGCGGTGAGTGCGGGACGCGCGTCCCTTCGCACAGCGCGGAGTTCGGCGGAACAGCTGGGACGCGGCTGGCCCGCCGGGACCCCGCCGTCGGGCGTGAGGGAGGACCATGGTTGGTCTGATTATGATGGGGTTTAGGAATGGACTTGGAAATGAGGATGCGGCTTGGAGATGGGTTTGAGGATGAGGATCGGTCTTGGGAACTGATTTGGGATGGAAAGGAAATTGTGCGTTGATTTCGGGATGGAGCTGTGACTTGTGCACGGGTGTGGGGATGGGGCTTCTGCACGGGCTTGGGTGTGCAGACCGGGTTGTGTGTTACTTTGAGTATCTATTTGAGGACGTGGTTGCACACGGAGACGGATTTTACACGTTGATCTGAGGACGGGGTCGTGCCTGGGGTGGGTTGTGCGTGGTTGTGCATGTGGATGGGGCTTATGCCTTGCTGGGAAGTGGGGTTGTACGTTAGTTTGAGCACGGGGTGGTGGCATAGGACGGGAATGACCTGGAGCTTAACGGGATAGGGACTGTGTATCACTTGTTAGACAGGAATGGAGCTGTTCATGAGTTCGAGCATGGAAATGGGGACGAGTACAGGGATGGGGATGGTGCTGTGTAGGATTGGGGTCACGATGGGGATAGTGCCGGGAGCTGGGAAGGAGTTCCCGGTGGAGATAAAAACTAGGGGACTGTGCATGAGCCTGAGGTCGGCGATGGCTATGGGGCCGCGCACGCAGTCTTGGTAGAGAATGATGCTCGGGGCTGAGGGTGCGGGCAGTTCCTGGGACCTCCACCACTTGAGAGACAGAAGCCCGAAAAGCTCCGTGGGGCTCCGCGAAGGGAGCGGCTCAGCCCCGAGTGCCGCTGCCCTTCGGAGCGGCTCCCGCCGACCCGCCTTGAGCTGGGCATCGCCGTCCTCTCCCACCTCTTCTGTTTCCTTCATACCCGCGGATCTGGTGATAATAATCAAATAAACACATTTACGGACTTAAATATTTAATATATTTGTAATATATATACACACACACACACGTTGAGAAGGTGGCTCGGCTGGGGAAAAAATAAAATCCCGATCGAATAAAATCAAAAGACAAACGGAAATGCAGCTCCAGCCTGCCCCCGTGCCTTTCACCGGCTGCCCCGGGGTGGGGGAGCGGCGGCTGCTGGTGCGGAGCCGCCCTCAGCCCCCCAAGCTCCATCCCCAAACCCAGCAGGGCCGTATCCTGCCGGCAGCCTTGGCCGGGAGGGTTTGGCTTAAAGCTGGTGAGGAAACGGCAGGGAAGCGAGGCGGGACGGGGGGAGGATGCTGCGATGGGCGGGAGGGCAGTGCCCGCCTTGGGAGAGCAGGGGACAAACTACGCGCAGGTCCTGGGAAGTTTCAGGGCAAAATGAAACCAGATGAACTTCTTCAAAGGGATCTCCTGATCTGCTCTTCACGGGAATTTTACATCTGCTTCATTACATCTGTAATAAAAATATTAATATAATAAAGGTAATAGTAATGATGGTCATAATAACAGCAAATGATGGGGAGGAAACGCTTTCCCACCCGAAGCGCGGTGCAGACTGCAGCTCAGGGCTCTGCCGGCAGCGGGTCGGGGGGCTCGGGCACAGCACAGCAGCGATGTTTGCAGATCAGGTTTCTAGTTACAAAGGGAGAAAATAAAAACCAACCCTTCCAGAACTCATTCATCTCTTCCCCCAACTCCACCTCTTTTAGTTTTTTTTTCTTTTTGGGTTTTTTTTTTAATTTGTTTTTTGTTCTGTTTGGGGGTTTTTGGTTG